>JZKD02S2070123.1:0-19083 GCA_000966675.3 Picea glauca | reverse complement strand
AAGGAAGTTGGTGCTTCCAATGAATGTAATTCTTCAAGACATATAAGAAAAAGAATTATGTGGTTTTCTCCCGATTTGGGTTTCCACATAAAACATTGGTGTACTGTGTATGTGTATTTTTTTTATTTGTTCATTATTTATTTACTTTGCAGTTACTGGATGATAATTCTTCATTGATATAACACTTGGATTATATGGTTAAAAAGTATTAAATTTCTCTATTATTGATTCACCCCCCCCCTCTCAGTAATCCAACACAAGCTGCACCACAATTTAACCAAGTTCCAACTCCATGCAACACTACGCAACAACAGTATAATATTTCAAAACAACCATATAATACCACGCAACCACAATACAACACATTGCAACCTTAGTACAATACCTCTCAGGACAATCAGGCGCCTCAGTATAACACGCTGAGAGGATATCGAGCAGGCTATAGAGGTGGAGGATGAATGAGAGGAGGTTTTGGATGAGGTAGCGGACCAATGGTATGTCACAATTTTCAACAACCGACACATTATGAATAGAATGTTCACTCCTACCAGCGACTTGTATTTATTGTCGCGCATCGGACCATGATACGGAAGAATGTCTAACACTATTAGTAAAGATCTGAGAAAAGAGGAATGAGAACAACTAGAATGTTCAATGGATTTCAGCCGAAGCAAGGGATGAAAGATGAAACTTTAACATAGTTACCCATGGAGGAGATAAAACAGGAAATGATGCAGTTCGACAAGAGCTAGTACAAAACTAGTGGGTGAAGAAGAACGTCGAACCAAGGAAACAGTTCGATGCACAGAATGAGAAGGAGATATCTAAGGAAGCTTGACAAGAATTCAAGAAGGAAGATATGGCATCGACTTCAACTGTGTAGCAAAGCAAGGAAGTGCCAGAATATGAGATGCCTCTATTATAGGATCATACCAACGAGATGCAATCCATGGGACAAGTAATTACAATCAAAGGATTTTTTAAATCATGTGTCAAAGTATTAAAAATGATCCATCATATGTCAAAATATTGCAAAACATACTATAACAATGTAGTATAGAGACGGAAGTAAAACTAGAACAAAAGACAGTCAATCACTTACATACAAGGAGAAGAACAAGTAAGGAATTCAGACTGAATTCCAATATCGGATATTTCAACATGGGGGATATCATACTGGATCTAGGATTTGAAGTAAATGTATTACCAAAGAAGACATGGCAATGCATGGGAGAGCCCACATTAGGATATTCACCTGTTCAACTAAAACTAGCAAACCAACATAGAATCCTACCAATCGGTAGACTGAAAGGAGTGACAATAGACCTTGATGGAGTGTGCACCAAAGCATATACCATCGTGCCATTATACCCATCAGAAGGGGAAATGTTTGTAGAACCCACTTGCCTAGACTTAGAGGAAATCAACTAGTTGTACAGAACAACTGCACGCGATGAATAATACGTAAACCCAACTGTAGACGGGATACTCAGTTGGTGGAGCATTAATTCAAGTACAACAGACTTAGACATCGATTTAGAAAACTGGCAACAAAGGCTACATGAAATTTCCATGAGAATATGTGCATGAATAGACCATGTAGTAAGATGGGTAGGCACAGAAATAAGGGAACCACCCAGTTTCCATGGAATAAATGATTTGGAAACATTCTTGGCACAATATGAAGATGATTTTTTAGAGAATCAAAGACTATTATAACTTGATATATCACTCAATGCCACACCTGCAAGATGGTGGGGCACACACAAAGAGACAATCACATATTGGTACCAATGTAAGTGGCTACTACGCATAAGGTTCAGTGCAGGATAGAAAAATAACAAACAACATAAGTATGATGAACATGGGGCATCAACAAAACACTTGGAGAAGTGCAAAACATTGTGGAAACTGACACCCCTAGAGGAATGGTCTCATCATTTCATACACACTCTAGAGGGCATGCCAGTGAACTGGTATACAGACCTGAAACTACACAGAGGAACTACATCCTAGACGACACTGCAACAAACTCTTACAGTCACTTTTTCATTCGAGCATGAAAACCCCAACATAGATGCAACTCTTAAAAAAATAAGAGGGATGATATTCATCAAGGGACCATAAGTTGAACTCATAACATAAGAACAACAATGGAACAAACAGACAGTCAAGGAACTGTTGTCATGTTACCATGTGAAGGAGGAAGCACCAAATGAAGATGATTTGCACGATATTCAAATCTAAGAAGTAGAAGGCGAAAGAGAATTGGAAGGTCCACCCATAGAATCATAAGTTATTTCCATGCCAATCAAAGTAAATAAATTCAACATTGAGACAATTGAGAATCCCAAAATTGCTAGCATTGGAGACTAATGGGATGAACAAACAATAGAAAGCATAACAGAGTATTGCGTGAGTACAGTGACTTGTTTCTCACAACATTTATAGAGATGAAGGGTATAGCAGGAGAAATGAATATACCACTCATACCAAAAGCAATATAGATCAGACAACGACCATACAGACTAAACCCGATATATAAACATAAAGTCAAAGTTGAGTTCGAAATGATGCTCAAAGTTGAAATCATAGAACCTTTCGAAGAATCAGAATGGATAAGCCCAATGGTGGTTCAGGAAAAAAACAAGGAGGGATAAGGATATGCATCGACTTGAGGAAGTTGAATGATGCATGCCTACATGACATGTTCCCTACACCTTTCACGGATGAAGTGTTGGAGAATGTAGGAGGACATGAAGCTTACTCATTGACTAATGGATTCTAAGGCTACCATCAGATCAAGATAAAACATGAAGACATATACAAGACCATTGTTTCTATAGAATGGGGATCCTACCAGTACATAGTCACGTCATTTGGACTGAAGAATGCACCAACAATATTTTCTAGGGTAGTCATCGTTGCATTTAAGGAATTCATCCACCTGTTTCTACAGGTATACCTAGACGATTGGACAGTTTATAGTTTGTTGAAAGACCATGTAGAGGTCTTACGACTGATGTTAGAAATATGTAGGCAGTGCCAGATATCACTAAACATAAAAAAAATTATATTTGAAACACCGTTTGGGATACTATTGGGCCATATAGTATGCAAACAGGGTTTACTCATAGATCCCAGAAATATTGCAGTAATTGTTAACTTACCACCACCAAAAATAGTCTGTCATCTAAGTGCGACATTGGGACACACAGGGTACTATATAAAGTTCATCAAAGGATACACACAAATTACCACGCTAATGGAAAAATTGTTAAGAAAATATACAAAGATTCAATGGAACGATGAGTGTCAACATGGTCTGGATACCATGAAGGAAAAGATGGTCACCGTGTCGATATTAGTATTTCCATACTGGGAGAAGACATTCCATGTCCATGTAGATGCATCATCCATAGCACTTGGAGCTATCTTGGTGAAGCCAAGAGCAGGGGATTTACATCACCCCATAACATTTTCAAGTAAGAAGCTGTCAAAATCATAGCATAACTACAACACTACAGAGAGAGAAGGACTAGTTATTGTTAGCCTATGGCTTACCTTTACCAATCAATAAGTCTAAATTGTCACCTATATTTATATTATTCATTTAGGATATTAGTAATATATCCTCAAGTGATGACTAATGATTTAGTTAAGATTGCCTAGCCTAGTCAGCATGCATGATTTTAGGATCTAGAGAAAATATCTCTATGAGGTGGCATCACCCATTGTACTATAAATATGTAACATTGGAGTGAATACATTAGAGTGTTGGCTAGTTATTCTTTTTCATCATATTGTTATTCTTGTGCATATTTTATCAATTGGTATCAGAGCTATGGTGAAAAGATGATGAAAATATCGGAATCGACGAGTGATCTGCAATTGTTTACACCATGGGAGTATTGTGTCACAATTATTAATGTAGCCTAAGGACATTGGAGAGAGGTTGCCAAACAATGTTAGATCAAGAAAAAGGAGAAGCGAGAATATGAGTAATGTTGAATGTAAAAAGTTATTAAATTAAATGATATTTCATGTGATTATGGATTATCGTTGTGTGCTAAATGTTTTATAGAAATTCGACGCATGTTGAAGGATTCTCTTTTTATAATTACAGATGAATCATATTGAGTATTTCATGTACTAATTATTATACATGAACTAGGGTTTGTGTGAGTCTAATCCTGTACAACCAGAATGGATAACTCGTTATTAAGAGAAAATGCATGTGTGTATGTATGTGAATAGGGGAGAGAAGTCTTCAATCGATGAAGAATAGGATGATCTCATTGAAGGCAGAGGCGATTTTCATTACAGGAAGAGGGATCGAGAGATCGAGGTTATTGACCAAGGCATGGTCAATATTGGAGGTTTATTGTGTGGAATCATTGCTTGAAATTTTTCCTTGAAAGAAAACGAGTTTCTATGTGTAAATGGATGGCCAAGCGTGGATCTTGAGGAATTATAATATTGTATGCAACTAAAGTGCATTGCCAGAATTCACTATTGGTGGTGCATTGAAACCAAGAGTCGCTAGCATATAGAAATTTTATGCAGAATTTTTGCAGAGTACAATTGTAAGAGAGGTAAATCACCCTTTGAGACAGCGTTGAGGTAAGTAGGCTTGGGCATCATCTTATTACTGCTTTGAGGATTCGATCTATTGTAAAATCCAACCTGGAATATAGGGTATTTGAATGGTTGAAATTCAAAGGAATAGTTAATGGGTTTTGACACCAGATTGCATCTTTAGTATTGAATTGTATCTGGAGTGAAAATGCTTGTATTAGAGCATGGAATATTTAGTGAATGTGCCCATCACTTAGTGAAGTTAATAAATGAATTTTGTCAATTCATTTTAAGAAGTAGAATACATCTGTACAATCAGATTGTAACTGGTTTAAGGTTGCATGGTAAATGATTTTGCATGTTATGAGTTATGGAGGTGGATCGGTAATGTTCCAAGTGTAAGAACAAAGTAGATCCAATACATGTGAATTATGTAGTTTCTTGTGAGTGTAATGTGTTTACACACTCAGGTTTTAGGATGCACAAGTAAATATCATGCAAAGCTATAAATTGTGAATTTATACCTACAACATGCAATTGCAGGAACAGTTAATGGGCCTATATGTATTCATGTAATGAAATGGAGTCTTTCATATGTGTTGTGGGTGGGAATCCCTCCTACAGACTTATCATTTAAGGTCTCTAATCATGCATGCAGAAAATACCTAAAGATTTCTACTTTTTACCGTCATCCCAAACCTAATCCCCATTATTCTTAAGCAAATACGTAGTTAAGAATATCAAGTGAACATACCTTATTTCTGGCATTTGATATCGATCCCTCTTCATGCTTGATCACTCTTTGAATTCAACTCTTCTCCCAAGGATGACCTGCATTCACAAAAGACAAACAAAGAACTCCACACGCATTTGATCTACAGATTAATGGGTTAGAGATTTAATCAACATGTACACAATAAACAATGAAAACCTCATATGGTCGGACAGGAAAAGTACTTCGTTATTATTAACTTCAGTAAAGCAACTTACAATGATGAAGTCGACCACTGCTCCACGAACCTGGTCCCGGGCTCCTCTTTAACTGTCCTCCAACTGCTTTTCTCTATACTTCTCTTTGCACAAGGATGGATAAAGGTTGGGACAAGGAGAATGCTCAATTGGGTATAGTCTCATTACTATGATTTTCCTCTTTTCAAATGGGACCCTTACCCCTTCTTTTATAAGCTAGAAGGATCTAGGTATTTGGTCGAATAATCGGCCATGCATGGCCGAAAGGTTTAGTTAACTTTCCCAAAGTTGTGTGTTTCATCATCAACTTTCCCTTTTTCCATGCTTTTGTAGGTACACACAGGCTATATTGGAGCAGCTAGCATGTACACACGTGCAGTAATGGAGCAGGGCACATGGGCCTTTAAAAAGGGGGTTTTTAAGAAGAGTTGTTCATTACTGGCTTGGCAAAGAAGGCATATGGGATGGCCCGATGTCAGGTAAGTATATCTGGTAAAAATTAGAGTTGTAACAGATTCCCCTTAATGTGTGAGGTCACAAGAGCATCTGATGGCCGAAATACATTACCAATCTTTATCAACATACCAAAATGGTGAGCCCAAGGACTAGAAATCGGGAGGTGCCATCTGCAAAATAAAATTTTTCTCACCGAGGCGGTCATACCCATGCTCGGGATGAAATAAAATCATGGCTACCAATAAAATACACTGTAGATCCATGTCATATAAGTATATGAAGTTTATCCACGAGCAATACACAACAGATCTACATCTCAAAATAAAAAATATATACATGTATAGTATCCATCTTATAGAAGATGATAAGGCCTGATGGCTGGAGATGAGGTCTTCAGAGCTCGAGCAACAACTTAAAAATATTCAAAACTCGAGTAGGAGTGTAATATGAGTGTACAAATTCACTACCCAAAGGTCTTCAACGACTCATCGGTCATGGACTAGAGAATCTTGATGATCAGACTGGAGGCTTCATTGATTTCGAACAAAGACTTGATTGGACTTTCTGGATGGGTGAGCATGAGGGCAAGAGACAAATTGTAGAGGGACCAAATCAGGATTGGAAAGACTTCCCTTGGACAATATCACGAAAAATTATGAGACTCAGGCAGCATGGAATTAACATAAGTTCACGAGGCAAGAGGCAACACAAACTCTCCATATGTATGGAAAAATAACCAAACAAAGGAGGATAGAGCTCAATGTAGCAGGAATAACTTCCTAAGGTCATATTAAATCCCAGGGCTTGACAAAAAAATAGAATGATGTGCTTTATCCAAGGGCAACTCATTGTGCTACGAATATAAAGAAAAAACTTTTCCCTTCCACTTTTTGGGGTATATTTGTTTTTTTTTTTTTCTGACTTTTTCAATCATTTTGGAAAAAGAATAAAATAATGTTACGTTACAAAGGAGTAATGAGTGTCGCAAACATATGAGTTCGAGGCACAAGGAAAAGACTGATGTTCAAAGTAAGGACACTCGGGAAAAATCCCTCCTCGGGCCAAAGGTGTCAAGACGCAGAGGCAAAGTGCTACAGAGCTTGCATATAAGGCATGCTTCAGATGGTTCAGTTGAGAGCAACATGGATCTGACATTAGACCAAACATGCAGGTATGAAAACGCGGTTAAAAAAACACACAATGGTAATGTCCTTCGATGTAAGTTTAACCAGCCTAGAGAAGGTAAGATCGATGATTTTTCATATTTAGAGAGTCTGAAAAATGTAAAAGGAGAATCCAATGGGGTACCTTTTTTGAAGGTAGTCTAGTCGGTTCAAAAAAGGGGTAAACTAGCACTGACAATAAATCTATTCAAAACCATTTTAATGAGTGTGATAAAGACAAGATCACTCAGCCATTTTTTCATTTTTAAGAAGTCTGAAAAAAGTTTAACTATGGACTCCATGAGAAATGTTCTTCTGGACCATTTTAATGAGTGTGAAAGAATAAGGTCACTCGGTGATCTTTTCAATTTTAGGGAGTCTGAAAAGAGATTAACTATGGATTATGTATGGGATGTTCTTTTAGACCATTTTAACGAGTGTGAAGGAACAAGGTCACTCTACGATCTTTTCAATTTTAGGGAGTCTGAAAAGAGCTTAACTATGGACTCTGTGGGGGTATCTTTTTTGAAGATTTAGTCCCTCAAGCCCAAAAAGGATTAAAATTATACCTGAGAATACTCTTCTAGAGAAACGAGGTCCCTAGAGTGTACCTTTTTTCATACAGTTGACCATCCAGACCAAAAAAGGGGTAAAGTACCGTGGGACAGACATGACTTCAAATTTTAGTTTAGCGAGTGTGAAGGTCAACAAGATCGCTCGAAAATCATTTCATGTTTAGAGGGTCTAAAAAGGGCTTAAAAGAAGACCCGTTGGGGGCTATGACTCATGTATGAAACTGTTTCAGGTGGATCCCGCTACTAGGCTCAGACCAAGAGTCTCTTCGATAGTCAATTTGGAAGGTCTTCTAAAAGGGAAGAAAACACAAACCATGGTGTAAGTCCTCTCACGGTATAGAAACCCTAGTCATGGCTTCAAGGATAGCCTCATCTGAAGGCAATTTAAAATCTGAGAAGTCATGGAAGTGAGGGTCGATATACCCAAAGGGTGAAGTAAACTAACCATACTCCATATGACGATGGAGGCTCTGGCCAGGACTAGTGGAGTTTATCAATGAAGAATCACAAGCACAAGGGCTTGAGGATCTACAAACAACAAGATCAGACTCAGAAGGAGACTCAAGATTACTTGGACCAAGAGGGGGAAGCAAGGGATCCCATGCCCCCACTGGGTAAACCAAAGGATCAATTGTTGAGACCAAATCTCAGGAAGGAAAACATGATTTCACGGGTTCCTTCTCAGAAGCAATTGACCGTTGAGGATAAGATGCCACATAATTAACCCATGGCAGGGTCTAGTCTACATGAACTCTAGGAACATATAAAGGGGGAGTCTGAAATTATGTTGAATTGGGATGGTGATTATCAGATGCTAGCTAGTCGATAGTGACAATGCTTCCATTGTGATGGAAATGCATCACCTGGAAGAGCATAGACACCACAACATTCATAGCATATACATAATCATGCTCGAGAAGCATATTGAAATCTAACGAGCCTTGCACCACTATAAAATCAAGAAGGACAGTCTTCCCACCTAAAGATATAGGTAACTGAGGAAGAACCCTCAAATATTCACTAGGACGTCTGTCAAAAGCCAAAAACTCATGTGAAGAAGACACAAGCTCGGGAGATCCCAAGACTTTCCAAACCGAGGAGGATAAAATACTTGCGGAAGCTCCTTCATCCACAATACATCGATAAATGTTTGTTGAATTATCTTCAACCATTATTTGAAAAGGTGCATAAGAAGGAAGATGAGGCTCAACAAGATCATTCCAATCAAAGGAAACCATCCTAGGGCTTGGAGGAGGTGTACTTGGAATGAGTGAAATGCCCCCTTATTTTGAAAGTATTGAATTGGAAATGCTAAAATCATAGTTGGTAGAAACTTTACTCCCCAAGAGAGGAGTGGGATCATCCGAAGACTACGTCGGCGCGACCACTTTCTCAACCAATGGATGCATAGGCTGAGAGACTACATGGTCTAAAGGAACCTCACCCCTCAAAAGGGGAGTGGGATTAGCCGATGACTACATTGGTGTGACCAATTTCTCAACCAATGGCTGAATAGGCTGAGAGACTACAAGGTCTAAAGGAAAATCACCCCTCAAAAGAGGAGTGGGATCAGTCGATGACTGCATCAACGTGACCATTTTCTCAACCAATGGTTGCATAGGCTGAGAGACTACAAGGTCTAAATGCACCTCACCCCTCAAAAGAGGAGTGGGATCATTTGATGACTGCATCGGCATGACCACTTTCTCAACCAATGGTTGCATAGGCTGAGAGACTACATGGTCTAAAGGCACCTCACCCCTCAAAAGAGGAGTGGGATCAGCCAACGACTACATCGACATGATCACTTTCTCAATCAATGGTTGAATAGGTTGAGAGACTACAAGGTCTAAAGGCACCTCACCCCTCAAAAGAGGAGTGGGATCATCCGATGACTGCATCAGCATGACCAATTTCGAAACCAAAGGCTGAATAGACTGTGAGGAAACCTCAGAAGACTCGAAATCAAAAGAGCTTACAGACAGGGACCATAATCTTTGTACCTATGGAATGTCAGGGCACAAATGAGTAAGGTGGTCTCCCTTGCAAAGCTTACAAGGGAACTTAGGCTTACGTTCTATCTATATAGGTTTCTCAACAGAATCGATGCCCCCAGCATGAATAGTAGTGATTGTTTTCACATTTCCAACATGACTTGCAGAGGCTGGTGATGGGTCGATAACTTGACTTGCAGAGGCTACATACCTATTACCAGTATGACTAGCAATGACTAGACTCTTTCCCCTAGCATGACTTGCAGAGGGTGGGTGATTTCCCCCAGCATAACTTGCAGAGGCTGGGTGTTGGTCTTCAACGTGACTTGTAGAGGTTGTCGACCTATCTCCAACATGACTCGCAGAGGTTGGTGATTTCTTCTTCCTATTCTTCCTCTTTCTATTCCGTTTAGACTTCTGGTTACTAGTAACTATACTTTCACCAGAGGTGGGAGAAGGAGGAGGAGAATACTTTGTTGATGAAGAAACATCAATAGGGTTCCCATGACTTAAGGTGCTTAACTGAGAAGCGTCAAGAGAATTCGAGATATTTGGAATGGTACCAAACCAAACCGATAGTACAAGAAAGGGAAAGCACAAGAATCCCCTTCCGAAGGGGTTCCTTGGTTGGTATCATCAAGAACTTTAGCCATGCAGATCTTATGCAGAGTTTATCCCCTTGTGAGATTGTTCAAATCCATAAAAGTCTCACACACTGACTCTGAAGAACTAGTGTTATCAAAACAACGCCTATAAAGAGACGGCTCCATGTTTCTAAGCGGAAGACTGAAAATTCCTCTCAATCGGTGGAGTGGGCATTCTACCACCCTAGGTTAGAGACCCAAATCCATGACTAACTAACTCACTATGGAAAACTAGAGAGCATAGAGCACACACTAAAAGTTCCTAAAGGAAAATCAAGAAAACGACTAACTAGTTGGAAGAACAATTACACCAACCAACACTAGAGAAACTTATCGGTGCAAGTGCAACTCAAATATGGAAGAACCCTCCAGGTATGCTCTAAAAAGAATGGTTCGATGTCTTCCCTAGGTAATGTGGTATACCCTCGTGGTCACCTGTGTAAGTCCCTAAAATAAAGGCAACTAGGTTTTCATCTCGTGAACAATCACCAGGTGGGTACAGTCGACAGTAGGGTGGACCGCAATGAGCAGGGTATCAGGCTCGAAACCTATCAAGGGTATCGAAAGAAAGTGTTTTGGAAGATGAATGAGGACCTCGAACATATTTGAGACCCATGAAGCTCCGTGGAAAATGTGATCAAGGGAATTCCAAGACAAGTCCTCTATATGCATTCCCCACTATGCTTGGTCCAACTTTGGAGGGGTTATCTCCACTACCTTTCTACACACGACCTCGTGTTTAGCCCCTGTGTTAGAGGGGGGTCCCAGATAATTTCCACATTACAAGACTTCTACACTCCTTATCACATACACCTATGTTTGTTTTATAGCCTTGAAGATTTTCCTCTCGAACCTAAATCAAGGCTCTAGCCTAATCTAGTTGATGGACCACTCAAACATAAAAGTCTAGTTATTTTTAATTAGCATTCTTTTTAAGGCTTGATTTACTCAAAAGGTGCAGTAGTGCAACTGATGTTGTTAAGACTATTGCAGAAAAAAGAAATGATAAGAACAATTATCTTTCTTATTTTCATTTTGAAATTCTTTTAAAATTAGAAGAAAACACAACGCTATGCTAATTTCTTTTTCTTTTTCAAATAACGATGCAAAGCAAATGGAAGGAAAGAAAGAGATCTAACACACTAGGTTTTTTATTATTTTTTTCCAATCAAAGCAGAAATAACAAAATATTCTAAAAGAAACCTATGAATGCATGATTCATGCCCCCCCTGGCCATGAGGGGGAATTTTGTTTTTTCAAAATGAAACTCATTTTTCTTAAAATTTCAAGCTAAAAATAAGTTTCAAAAGCTAAGAAATAGAAGAAATATTTTAATGAAAAATCAATCTATGTTGTAATCAGACCTAATTTGTCGAATGCTATGACAAATACAAATATTAAATCAAGGCAATCCACGAGAGGTATAACTCTTGATAAGGAAGAGGATGATTGCCTCTCCTTAAACAAAAATTTTCTCAACAGGCATGCTACTGACAGTTCAACAGTCAACGTGTGCACACGATCTGTGTAAGGTCAGAGCATGTGTACATGCATGAAGGCCTTATGCAGGCTGTGTGTACCTATACAATGCTTAAAAAATGAAAATACAAGCAATCAAGCACTGACAGAGACTACTGGTATTGAGAACCAAAATCTCTTGAAGACTCAGAAACATACTTTGTCAGAAAAGAAAAATAATTCAAGGAAAATTTCATAGAACAAACCAATCTGAGGTGGTACCTAAGCTACAAACTGCAAAAACAAAGACCAGAATGAGTTCTAGAAAACCCCTAAGAAGGATCACTTCTGACACGGGAGAGGATGACTGCCTCTCTAACCAAACAAAATTCTGAACTCAGACAGGCAACTGACACTTCATCAGCTAGCGTGTCTACGCGGGTTGTGTGAAGGTTGGGTGTGCATACACGCATGTAGGCCTTATACAAGCCACATGTACCTCTGTGACTTCCCAAAAATAAAATGCAACCAAGCAAAGAAAGAAGGGAGTACTAGTATGGAAGACCAAAATCCTTTCTAGCTCAGACTTTTACAGAAACTCTAATAACAAGTAATGAAACCAATTTTTAAAAATACCCAAAAAAGACTCCCAGAAAACCCTAGAGATCCCTAGTACGATCACCAATTCTGTTGTGGGTGGGAATACCTCCTACGGACTTAGAATTTAAGGGCTCTAATCATGCATGCAGAAAAGTCCTAAAGATTCCTACTTTTTACCGTCATCCAGACCTAATCCCCATTATTCTTAAGAAAATACATAGTTAAGAAGATCAAGTGAACATACCTTATTTACGGTGTTTGATATCGATCCCTCTTCACGCTTGGTCTCTCTTTGACTATAACTCTCCTCTCAAGGATGACCTGCATTCACAAAAGAAAAACAAAGAACTCCACACACATTTGATCTACATATTAATGGGTTAGAGATTTAATCAACATGTACGCAATAAATAATGAAAACCTCATATGGTGGGATGGGAAAAGTACTTCTTTATTATTAACTTCACTAAAGCAACTTAAAATGATGAAGCCGGCCACTACTCCATGAACCTGGTCCTAGGCTCCTCTTCAACTGTCCTCCAACTACTTTTCTCTATACCTCTCTTTGCACAAGGATGGATAAAGGTTGGGACAAAGGAAATGCTCAATTGGGTATAGTCTCTTTACTATGATTTTCCTCTTTTCAAATGGGACCCTTACCCCTTATTTTATAGGCTAGAAGGAGCTAGGTATTTGGTCGAATGATCGGCCATGCATGGACGAAAGGTTTGGTTAACTTTCCCAAAGTTGTGTGTTCTGTCAACAACTTTCCTTTTTTCTATGCTTTTGTAGGTACACGTGGGTTGTATTGGAGAATCTAGCATGTACACGCGTGTAGTAATGGAGCAGGGTGTGTGGGCCTTTATAAAGAGGGTTTTTAAGAGGAGTTGTTTAGTATTGGCTTGGCAAAGAAGTCATATGGGATGGCCTGATGTCAGGTAAGTATGTCTAGTGAAAATTAGAGTTATAATAGTATGATAGTCAATTGTGAACCTGCACACAGATTAGAGAGGTGATGAAATCTGTGTGTATGCTTGTAAGAATGAAGGTTCTCTGTATGTATGTGATCTTCAAAAAAAAAAGTTTCTTGTTTTATATCCTTTTTGCCTTCATGAAAGTGAAGATTGTAGAGGCAAATTTAAAGAATCGGTTCATACTCTTAATCTAGTAAATAAACACTTGATCAAATGAGATTAAACCTGATATTAGATTGGGAGTCTATGTATATGAGCGATTTCTAGAAATGAATGCAATCTCCAGAAATTTGAGGAGTAAAGCGTTGGAAGTTTCAATTCCATCATTGAAGACTGCATCAAGATAAGGAGAGAGAGGATTGTTTTAATCTTGGAGCGAATGCACTTGAAGTTATGTGCCATGGAATAATCTTATATAGATAGATAGAGGTTGCAGTTCCTTTGGTAGGGAAAAATAAATGTGGTTTTGTTCTAAATGAGTGGCGATCTTCAATTTTTTTGTTGAAATCATTGAAGAGAAATCCATATTCCAATTGGTTGAGAGTGAGTTCGATTATCCTCAACCACAAAATATGAAGGAGCGAGCAAAGATTCAATCCAAGCTAATACGAGATCATGAGCACTCACTCTAGCAAGGTAATGAATTGTTGATAATTCATATGCAAAAATTTTCCAGTTTTGAAATACACTAGGGACTGTAATTCAAATCTTTGAAAATGTGTGGGTAATGGTAAAGGTTCAAAAACCGAGTCCTTCACAATGGTTGTTTTTGTATTCAAAGGACAATAGACTTTTAATCATGCCAAGTTAATAAAAATATGATTTTTGGTGAATGTTTGTCCTAGACCACCCCAAAATTGAATAAGGGGGTCTAAGGAAATTTGTGCTTGTGTGTGATTTTGATTGTGTTAGTGGATGATTTTTTTCCTTGAAGATGTTGGTTTGTGTCTAGTCTTTGAAACATCTCATTTGGAAAACAAGAACACACAATTAATTTCAATAAATTACATGCACAATCAAGCACAAGTAATCAAGAAGCAACAAAGATATCAAATTAGCAATCATATCAACATTGCACACATCAAGATCATAATCAAGGTCTAAAAACATCATCAAATTTGAAGATCAACATTCATTGTAAACATGCAAATAAATTTTTTTTCTAAGTAATCAAAACTCAACTTGGAATAGATTTTTGAAAGTTTCAAATCAAATTGAGTTATTGTAATTTTCCGGGTGCATTCTCGGTTGAGCCCGACACCCAAGAGTCATTGTCATTTTGATTCATAATTGGCAAGGATTATTAGTTGAAACTCAAATCATTTTAATCACAAGTTTGGATGTATTTTCGGTGGTAATCGGCATCCTTAAATTCCTGGAAGCAAGTTCAAGTGAGCATGAAAGTATAAGTGAGCGAGCGAGTACAAGCGAGAGTGAGACAAATTCAAGCGAGTGTGAAGTTCAAGCAAGTGATTCAAGTGAGCGAGTTGCATATAAGCCTTCTTTTGTTGATTCAAATTGTAATCATGATCTACCTGCATAAGGAGACCTCATTTATTGTTTTTGAAATGGCTCAAAATCTAGAATTATTAGAGTTACTAAACACTCTAATAAACACCACTGAAGACAACACAGTGATATTGAAAAAAACAACTCTTCAATTAGTGCTAACTTGTTTTCACATGACGCAAGATAAAGTTAGACTTCTTCAATCTCTATCCCAGCTATTGAATGATGGGTTGACTGATCTCAAAAATCAACAACTAGTGAAGTGTTTTGAACTAGTTTTTGTTCAACACAACTCTCTCTATGATGATGATGATGATGTTTCGATCAACAATCAGTGAAGGAGAAAGTAAACAAGAAAATTGTAGATGCAGACAAATATGAAGATATTCATGAACCTACATTTCAAGAGTTTTCTTTTGACTTCAGTAAAGAAAACATTTCTATGCTGCAACAACATGCAATAAATCCACTTCGACGGATTTCAAAACAACAAGTTTCGAATACTCTTTCCAAGCCCATCATCAAACCTTGGGAAGAAATAATCTACAACAAGAATAGAATAGGACTTGGATATGACAAGGAAATTACCTTTCATATTCTTGATTATTCCAGACCCATCAAGTTCCATAGTGATGGATTCCTTCAAGAAGCTTAAACTTCACTTGTTCAAGTTAAGCATCAGAATGATAAGTGCCAACATTGTAATCAAGTTGGTCACATCGAGAATCAGTGTTTTGATCTCCATCCTTTCCAACATTGTGGCAAGCAAAACCATTCTTCAGATAGATGTTCAACACTGAAGAAACCTGCAAGATTGAAAATTCACTATGAGTGGATTGATCCTTGGAAATGGTCATCAACAACCAAGTGATTATATAAGCCTTGCCGAAGAGTTCAATCTCAAGTAAATACCAATATTGTAGCACATAACATTCTTGCACCTCACATAAGTGGTCCCCTTATGGCATAGCTTTCGAGCATGGCCCTCACGGGATGAGATAAAATGCGATTTTTTTTCATGCCCACTTTGTGTTATACTCAAATGGAACAAGTATGGTACTTTCTTGAGCATAGATGCAAGGAGTAAAATGATGAAACTCTCATTCACCTTAAGGAGTACCTTTACCAATCACTAAGTCTAAATTGTCACCTATATTTGTATTATTCATTTAGAATATTAGTAATATATCCTCAAGTGATGACTAATGATTTAGTTAAGATTGCCTAGCCTGGTCATTATGCATGATTTTAGGATATAGGGAAAATATCTCTATGAGGTGGCATCACCCCTTGTACTATAAATATGTAACATTGGAGTGAATACATTAGAGTGTTGGCTAGTTATCCTTTTTCGTCGTATTGTTATTCTTGTGGATATTTTATCAGCTATGGTCTATGCACTACAAAAGTTTAGACATTACTTATTGGGAAAACACTTTATGATGTTCACATATCACTCAGCCCTGAAATACTTAGTCAACAAGCCAGTGTTGGGGGGGAGACTTTGTCGATGGTTACTACTGTTTCAATAATTTGACTTTGAAGTAATAGTCAAGCCAAGAAAACTGAATGCAGAACCTGACCACCTATCAAGGGTCACAAATGGGGAAGAACCTACGAAATTAGAGGAAAATGTCTCGGACGCACAGTTATTTTTAGTCCATATCACTAATGAATACTTTGCAGATATCATTTAGTACTTGAGCACGGATACTGTTCCACATGAATACAACAACGCACAGAAGAAAATCCTTGTAGTCCACGATGTCGACTATCAGCTAATTGTAGGACACCTATACAAAATGGGCACAGATAACATCTTGTGAAGATATGTGTTAGAGAATGGGAGACCAAGAGTCTTAACAGAAGTCCATGAGGGAATAACAGGAATACATTACACAGTCAAAGATACCACGCATAAGGTATTGCACATACGACTATGGTGTCTTACCATTCACCGAGACTCGAAGGAGTACTATTAAATATGCAATGTCTGTCAAAGGGTAGGTAAACCCAACCAAAGGGACAAGATTCCATTACGACCATGGGTAAAATTGTAGGCATTCAATAAGTGGGAAATCTACTTTGTGGGACCAATTAATCCACCAGCAAAAAGAACAGGAGAAAGTTACATCATCACCGCGATGGAATACCTAACAAGATGGGCGGAAGCCGCACCAGTGAAGGATTGTAGCGCAGAAACATCAACACACTTTTTATTTGAGCAAGTAATCACTCGATTTGTGTTCCCACAAGTTTTGATGAGAGAACAAGTTACGCACTTCATAAACAACACTATTAGTGCTATGAAAGAAGAGTTTGAAGTCCATCATCGGAAGAGTACACCATATCACCCACAGGCGAATGGCACAGTAGAGAAATTCAAAAAAATCCTTGAGAATTCACTGACGAAGATATGTAATGTCAACAGGGATGATTAGGACCTCAAAATACCAGCAGTATTGTGGGCCTATAGGACAATGTGCAAGAAGTTGACAGGGAAAATGCCATTTAAACTGGTATATGGCCAAGAAGCAGTAGTGCCATTAGAATTTTTGGTACCCATCTTGCGCATAGCAACAATTACACACATGATGGAACGAGGTACAGTACAAGAAAGAATAAATAATTTGATGACCATGGAGGAAGATCGGATCCTAGTAGGTGTCACCAACAAGTTAAGAAAGCAAGAGACAGCTTGGCATGACAGACACATAAAGAAGAAAACTTTGAAGGGAGGAGATTTAGTATTGATGTATGACAACAAATCCTTTCAACACCCAGGAAAGCTCAGAATGCATTGGTTAGGGCCGTATGAAGTAAAAACTGTCACAGATGGAGGATTTTAACATTTGAAAGACTTATCAGGTGCAGAACACATAGGGATGATCAACGAAAGATGACTAAAGTTGTACAAGGACAGTTGACCACCCACCGCACAGTAAAAAATAATAAAAAATAAAAATAGGATATTAAATAGTACCAACAAAAGCATAGTGCGCTGAAAGAATAAAGAGAATGCACACTTAGGAATAAAAACTTGGTGACGACAATGCCAATGGCCATGTCAAAAGTGGAAATAAGAGGGAAATGAAAAGACGACAAAAGTAGTATGAAACAATGGAGTTATGAAGAATTGAATGTCGAAAAGGACCTATGTGACGCCACATTAATCGCACCAACTAGAGATGGAAAGGGATATTAATGGCAAGTATGAAGGAATAAAAGGTTCATTGAATCAATATTAAAGGTAGCTTCTTCAAAAAGATTCAGGTGATGACCATACAAAACACTAACGAGGGAGAAAAAAGGTTATTGCGAGATTGGAGAAGAAATAGAGAGCGAGAGAATATACAGATTAATGAGTAAAGCTCATAGAGTTTGTAAAATATACAAAGCAAAGTGAGAAATTGACATTCACCACTATGGCACCACCAAAGAAAACAAAAGCAAGTCGGACTACCAGACAACCCTGATTTAGAACCAGGGCATGGGTACAATTGGAAGAAGGGGAATAGAAGCCGCCAGAGATCATCAATATCAACAAAATCCCATCACCATATATGACACTAGTGAACCCCACACCTATGGTGGAATAAACCCAATAGCCAACATCAGAGGGCATGAATGTAGATATGTCGACAGAGGCATAGGAGCAATAGAACCAGAATGTAGAAAACCTAGAGGAGGTGTAACCAGAGAACACTGAAGAAGCTCTGAGAATCAATGGAATGACGATGAATCAAGAAGCAAAAGTCAAGCTAGACGAATCTCAAACAACCATGTCAGACCACCCACTGTAAGGAACAATAGAGGATGTCACAGGTTGGTCAGAATCATATTCAGAAGTACAAACGATGGCCGCTCGAACCTCGACATAGCCACTATCGAAGAAAGACAAGAAGCGGGTACCTAGGTCACCTCACAAGCAATCTGTCACAACCCTTGTTTTGTCATGTATACCAGATGGGGTATAGGTGTAACTAGACTTGTTGGGTCATATCTGTTATCACTGAAATTTCGTCCGCGCAGGGCGACAAGAACTCTGCATCATCAGCACAGAAAAACAGTTGTTCATGGCACAAGGATTAACTCCACAGCACAGCAAAAGGGTCAAAACTATGCAAAATGGCCAAAAAATTAAAAAGCGCTATGCACCCACT
>JZKD02S2070122.1:1280811-1293344 GCA_000966675.3 Picea glauca | reverse complement strand
AATATATATTGCATGTGTTTTAGCATTGTGTTCTTAATCTTTTGAAAGTTATATTTTGGAGGAGATCTGCAATATAGGAGGATTCAACCAACGAAAGAGGTCTACACCAACTGCAAGGACTAAAGGTGCCCATAGAAGAATAGATTTTGTACTGGTGACTTCACTTACAGAGTTCCTTAATAGTTCACTCTGTCTCCTACTTCTCTACACCACGGGAACACCTTAAATCCAGACATGTTAAGGGCTGGTGCAGTAGGCCAGGGGCAATCCCTGGGTGATTTTGATGAATTAGATGCCCCTAGGTCATGGAATCTAAGCCACATAAAAATCCCGCAAGTCAGGGGTATTTATATAATAAAAAAAAAACAAATCTAACCAAAATATCCCCCTAAGACCCTAGAGAGACTCCCCATTTGAGTCGTCAATTCTACTACAGGGAAAATCCCCTTATAGTGGGTCTAGGTAAAGGCAGAGCGACGAATTCCCTTAAACTATTGTTCTACCCTTTAATATACCCCAAAAATGTCTAAAAGTAGTGACGCGAGAGAGGAAATAGGGTCAATAGGTGCACCTTTAGTCCTTGTGGTTGACGTAGACCTCTTTCGCTTGTTGCAGCCTCCTAGATTGCGGATCTCCTCCCAAATTTGACCTGGAAAAGATTAGGAACACAATGTTACAACACATTCAATCTCTATTGATAACTTTCAAAGTTTATATATATATATATAAATGCATAAATGAATTAAATCATACAAACATAAGATTTTGGGATAAGGAGGAACTCTTTTATTCAATTTCAACACAAAAAGGATTATAACCCTTGCCGGCAACCGCTCCATGAACTAGGTCTAGGCTCCTCTGTCACGGGTCCAAGTGCATCAATTCCATGTTAAATTATTGCAACCAACTTATCACCAAGGGAAGGAGGAAGGGTTGCACAAGGAGAAAGGCTGGAGGGAAAGGCTGAGGCAAAAACTTATAATGGGATGGAATACTTGGGCTAAGAAAGGGAAGGGATTTTTGAAGAGTTTTCTTATTCTCTTAATTTTGTTCATTAATGACACCCCAATACCTATTTTATATGAGAAAAATATGGTTATTCGGTTTAGGTACAGGCTACAAGGGGTAAAATGGTTAGGAAACCCTCCATAGCCTATAAACTCCTCCAATTTCATGCAATTTTATATTTTTTGCAACTTTTGGAGGTAAACACAAGCTATATAGAATGCAAGATGCGTGTGTACATAGGCTTACTAGCATGCAACAGGCTTGTGTACATGGGCTATTAGTTCAACAGGGTGCGCACACTCTCTAGTAAATGTTTTTTTAAGAGGAAGCCTCAACAATATTTTGGAAAAGTATGCAAAGGGAAGGGACAATGTCTTGTATGCATTTATAAGGAATTTAGGACTATAACAGATGCCCCCTAATGTGTTAGGTTATAATAGCAACTGATGGCCGAAATAAATTATATAATCTTTACCAGTGGGAAGGCACAAACTTGAGTGAGCCTCAGACAAGTGTTTGTGAGCGTGCCATCTGTAAAACAATGATAATCTCTCTGAGCTAGGCATACCCATGCTCGTGATGAACTAAGCATGGATTCCAATCAAGTACATTGCAAATCCATGTCATATAAATGTCTATATAAAGTGTAGCCACGAGTAGTGCAGAACGGATATACATCTCAAAATCGTCTAAATATATACAAGTACAATATAATATGAATCTTCAAGAAGCATCAATGCCTATGGCTAGAGATGATGACTTCATAGCTCAAACAACAACTTCAAGATATTCAAAACTTAGGTAGGAGTATAATAGTAGTGTAAGACTCACTACCCTGAGGTCTTTGACATGCCATCAGGGAAAGATAGGAGGACATTGATCATGAGGCACATAACTTCATTTATTTTGAATCCGAACTTGACTAGACTCTCAGGATGGATGACTCATGAAAATCAAGAGATAAACTATAGAATGGATGAATCAGGTTGGATAAAACTTCCCTTGGACAAAATCATGAAAAAATGATGAGACTCGAGAAGCATAGTATTGACATAATTTTGTGACACAAGAGGCACCACAAACTCTCCATATGTTTGGAAGAGTAACCAAATGGAGGAGGACACAACTGTATGTAATGATAAAAGCTTCCTATGGTCATACTAGATCCCAATTCTTGGTGAACAAATGAAAGGATGTGCTTTGTCCAAGGGCGACTATCTTATTGTCAATAAAAGATAATGTATATCCCATCCCCTCTTTTTGGAATATTTGATTTTTTTGTCTTTTTCAAATTTTTAACGAGCTTGAAAAAGAGTAAAAGAATGCTACGTTACAAAGGAGGAACGAGTGTTGCGGGAAAGAAAATTAGTTTCTAAGAGAATGGAACATATTGATGATAGGTGCAAGGAGACATGTGCAGGATAAGGACACTCGGGAAAATTCCTCCATGGGTCAAGGTGTCAGATCGCAAGGGAAAAAGTACTGCAAGGATTGCATTTAAGGAATTCTTTGAAGGTTCATTTAATAACAACATGAAGCCGACATTAGGCCAAAGATGCAAGGATGATACATGCGATGTGATTAGGTATGACACAACAAAAATCCTTTCATGTTGAGTTTTACGAGCCTAGAGAAGTTAAGCTCGATGGTTTTTCACGTTTAGAGAGTCTGAAAAAAAACTAAAAGAAGACTCCAAAGTGTTCCTTTTTCGTAACTAGTCCAGTCGGTTCGAAAAAGGGTTGAACTTATACCGAAAGGATGTTTCTTCAAAACAATTTTAACGAGTGTGACAGAGATAAGATCACTCGGTTATATTTTCAATTTTAAGGACTCTAAAAAGAGCTTAACTATGGACTCACAACCTTTTTCTAAGTTTGTTCTCCTTAGACCGAAAAAGTACAAAATATAACTTAGGAGAACTCTCCCAAAGAGACATGTCTCCCAAGGCGTACCTTTTTCCTGGATAATGTATTGGTCGGAAAAAGGGTTAAACTTATGCCAAATAGATATTCTTTCTAGAACAATTAATAAGTGTGAAAGGAACAAGGTCACTTGGTGATATTTTCATATTTAGGGAGTCTAAAAAGAGATTAAATATGGAATTTTTGATCCAGGTGGATATCGGTGGCCACCCACCTTTTCCAACTAGCTCAAAACAATTTTCTGGAAATTTTGGCAATTTACTATTTTTAGCAGTTTTTAACTTTCGGGGCCATTTTGAGGGCCTAAATAAAGGTTTCTCAGGATCGATCTTCTCAATGATAATTAAAGGCAAGATTGATCCCCCAAAATTAATCTCCTCGATGATACCTTTCCAAAGGACTATCATACACCTAAAACGGAGATTGCATGCAAAAGTTACGACCCCGGGAAGTTGATGTACTAACTTACCCAAACGAGGCCCACATGAATTTTGGTGCTTCATCTCCTAGGGTTAGGTTTTTGGATGTCTAGGGTTTTTGACATTCCGGTTTATTGTAAAAAGGCCTTCAGAGCCTCACTATAATCATCTTCTTGTGAATGCAAGTAGCCGTCACATCTCTTCTCACAGATAAGCTTCCACCATTCTAGCGAGTCTTTCACTCTGTATTTTTATAGTCTCTGTACATTTATTTCATTAATTGAAATTGTTTATTGTTGTATCTATGTGTTTATGGTTGCATCTTTGATACATTTCTGTTATATTATTGGATATCCACGATATCTCTGTGCATTTCTTTATTATATCTCCGCTCTCATTTCATGCAAAAAATAATCAGGATCACTCTAGGAGGGGTTCTTTTTTCGTACATAATCTCCAAGGCCCAAAAAATATATAAACCAAAACCAAGGAGAATGGCCCTTTTTCAAAAATTTAGTCCCTCGGATCCGAAAAAGGGTTAAACTTATGCCCGAGAATAATCTCCTAGCGAACTGAAGCTCCTAGGGAATACCTTTATTTGTGAATTAATCATCCATACAAAAAAATGGGTAAACTGCCACCAGACAAATGTGCCTTCAAATTTTAGTTTGGAGAGCGGGAAGGGCAAAAATATTGCTAGGAAACCTTTTCAATTTTAGAGAGTTTGAAAAGGGCATAAAAGAGACTCAAGGATGATTTTAAGGATGGAAATTTATTTTAAAATGTAGAAACTTTGGCGAATCTTACTAACCCTTCATATCCCAACTATAAATGATTGGCGATATTTTTGTAAAAATATTCAAATTTCTAAGGATTTTATATAGTTTTTATAAAATTTTGGCGATTTCTAAGGTAAAATAATTTTATCCTATAGAATTTGGGTGAAGCATTTTTAAAATAGCGAATCTCGTTTTTGGAAAAACCATGGAAAATTAGCCCATGAGCGAAATTTAGCCCCTAAAATCATCACTGAGACTCCAGGGGGGCTTATTTTCTTAAGTAATCTAAACGAGACCAAAAAGAATAAATAATCTCTCGTTAGTTATTGCTTTCAGAGTTTAATTGAGCTTTAAAGACAATAAACTATGCTCATAGGGAGTCCCTCGAGTATGAGCGATCAAATATGAATAAGAATGGGGCTTCGATATATAGTCATGCTGGGACTAAAAGGACTGCCAAGCCTATGGAGAAAATTCACAGCATGGATGCCAAAATGCAACAGAGGATCTACCTAGGGAATCCATGTAGAGGAAGGATTTCCCACCTAATTACAACACTTCTAAAGAAACATAGAAGGTTCTTTGTCGCACTTTGGTGGGATTGATCCTACGAAAAAGAGAAAAATTCAACAATATGCAAAATGCAAGGTAGCAAGAACCTAACCTATATGCAAATGTCAAATTTTTTTTTTACCACAGGATGATATGAGTGTAAACCATCTCATATAAAACACCAAACCAAAAGAATAAGTTCATTAGAATGACACAAATATCTCTCAAAAAGGAATTCAAGTAGCCATCAGGCCAAGGAAAGGGAAAAACAAGACCAAATTGGAAAAAAAAGGGCCAAAAAAGTCTATAAATAGAGGTGTATGGCTCATTTTAACCATTGCAATTTGCAAAATAACGAAAATGGTAAAAAAACCTCTTCCTCAAAACACAAATTCAAGGAGCTATGGTGGACAAAGAATCCTCACAACTGAACCAAGTATGTACAAACAACCTTTATTTTCATTTTCAATCATCATTTGTTGCTTAATTTATGGTTTGGAGGATGTGCATCCTTGTAAAAGGGTCGGGCTGGCGTGTACGAGAGAAAAGTAACACTTAGCCCGCGTACATATGCGACTGTCTTAAAGGAAGCTCATGTACATATTGTTATATTTCAAACAATTATGAAAATAAGGGGCTAACCTCACAAATTTCTTACAATAGGATGTTTGTTCATTGGCGGGAAAGGGAACATGAAGAACTAGATGTATTTGTAGAGGAGGATCTAGGGGCTAATTCCATGCTTAAATGGTGTGGTAGGTGGAAGTTTTTCCAGTGTCCATTCATGAGGGCACAACCCAGATTACTGAACCACTTGATAGAGTACTGGAATCCAGATGAAAAGGATTTCATTCTAGAGGGTCAATAATTGACTCTGATGATAGAGGACATTTATTTTTGACCGACCTCTCCAGGAGGGGGGAACCAGTCAACTTGAGGACCTTTCCTCTAGGGCCATATAACATAGAGGACTATATTGGGATGTATTGTGAGAATAGTACTGAGAAAGTAGGATCTCAGGTCCTGATTCATAAGATCACTCACCTCTATCTTCAAATAGTACTCTTCATGATTGGTCGGATCACAGGATCCGTAACACTTCATCAGGCTTCCCATGCACATATGCATTTTTCAGTCCAATGTCTTGATGCCCCTATTTTTTACTAGAGAAATACAATGTTCATGTGCATGAAGAAACACCTAGTCGACTGTCAAACAAGAATGAACAAGAACTTCGAGTTCATGAATGTATTATGTGATTTATTTTTCAAGATATCTCCAAGTCTTATCCCGAGCGAGATAGTACGAGGTCATATTTCCTCCTTTCAGACATTTTGTAGGTGGGAAGCTTTGTTGCCTATAAAGGGTGTGGGGAGGGTCCAAGAGGCCTTCGATGACAAATTTTTCGACTAGTGGGATCGTCAGATTATTGTGATCGAGGATTATCCTTATGAAAGGATCATTTTCCTGAGGGATCCTGATATGCCCTTGTCCCATCGCGAGGAGCGTGGAGATAAAGGTAAAAAAAATTCAATGTTATTTATTTTCGTAAAATTTTTAAATATTATCCTTTTTATGGTAATGCCAAAGTACTAACTCAATGATCTGTTATATACATATGTGGGACCAGTGTGACTGATTGACTTCACCAGGATCAGGCATCATCCTTGAGAATATGTTGGACCAACAACAACAAGAGGACCAACAGCTACAAGAGGACCAACAACTGGAAGAGAACCCCTAGTTGGAGAGGCTGAGAGATTACTATGACGAGTAGAGAGGAACCTGAAAACTATCACTCGTGCACTGTCGATGGTAGAGATAAAGGACCTTCCCCCGTCTATGTAGTCGCATGTTGTATGGGTGCCCACGACTTGGCTCTAGTTGTTCCGATGTTTTTCCAACGCTATAGTTCATTATAGTAGGACCAACAGGCCTAGACCATATTTAGTATTGGACCACACATATGCTGAGGGAACTTTCTGCACTTTGTACTGAGGGATTGAGCCCAACGATGTACACTAACTCTATTTGATCCCTAAATGGGGGCCGAGATCCCACGATCTCTTCTTTGACTTGCGCTCTGCCCTCGATAGCCTGTCAAAGTCCCAAAAAGGGGTCAAAAGTGACCAAGGATATTCGAAACTTGGTCAATAGCCAACAATGTGCAATGGATTACCCTTCACCCACATCTATGAATTAAAGAGACATTCACCTTTGTTGGTTCATCAGGTTTGTTGGTATAGACCTTGGTGGTGGTAGCAATGTTGGCACTAGGTTTTACGTCAATAATTCGTCTCCCTTTTTCCAGTTTTGAATCTGAGTCAGAGCCTACATTTGTTTCATAGGATTTACCCTCAATCACCAGTGACTCTTTTAAGTGTTATTCAATGGTGTTATGCTATGGGATCTTATAGAACTTGCACCATTTCCCGGTGTCTTTATTTTTCTTCCCATTTTCCTTCTTTGCTTGTAGTTTGGAATGGTTTTCATGAGGCTATCCATCCTCTTTATTTCCTTCATTATGTGGGTTGGGGATGTCTTTTCCCTGCTTATTCTGTGAGGGGTTTGCAGACCCAAACTACCATGTCTTTTGTTTGATCTTCTTCTCGATTTTGACAACATATCGATAGGTTGCGCCCAAGGAAGAAATTTCTAGAAACTCCATTTTTGTCTAGATGTTTCTATGCAGATCGTCGTGATCTTTAAGCAACAAATTTCGCTCAAAGTATTTGATACCTATATTGGTGTGCAAGGTATATAAGACATTGGTGAACTGTGGCACTGTTTGGTCCATTTATTGTCACAGTGTGGTCCACCTTGTTTATAATTCGTCATAACTTCCAACAGGGTAGTATTGTTCCTTAATATCATCCTTGAAGGGAACTAAAGTGGGTGCAACTACAAATAATGTAGATACCTCTATTTCCTTTTTCTCATAGAAAGTCTCCCAACACTCTTTGACATGGGGGATGGCCTTGAGGAGAGAAAATGTATTCTTTTCTCGATCGAAAACGTTGTGGATAGAAAAATACCCTTCTATAAGTTTTAAACATTTTTCTACAACATATGCATCTATTTGACCTTCAAATATAGGAATATTAAAATTTATTTTTACCTTGAAGTGGGTGACGCCTCTGCTTGAGATAGATGCAACACCTATTGGAAACCATCGAAGTATTTCCACAAATTTATCCATCATCTCATTCCTTTTTTGTGAGAGGGATTCCTCCATCAATAGTTTAAAGGGATCTACTACCCCATAGTCTCTCATTTCTTCTCGCATGGGAAGTCATCGTGTTCAACAAGGACGATATTGCAAAGTCTCAGTTGGTTCGAGTGCTAACTACTTATACCCTGACCTCATTGGGGATATGCATAGAGAAACAAATGAAGAGGATACTTCTCTTATGCCATTGATCCATATTTATGAGAAGAATGAAATGAAACAAAGATCGATAACATTAACATAGATATACAGAGAATAATAACATATACACAATGGAACTTAACTTCTATTAAATCATAATTCTACTGAAACTATAAAATGAAGAATGAAAAAAATATTTCTCGAATGGTGGTAGATAATATCTTAGAGGAGATGTGGTGGCTACGCACATTCATCCGATCACATTACAATGATGCCTTAAGGAATTTTTATCATAAATAAGTAAACAAAAAACCCTAGACATCCAAAAACCTAACCCTAGGAGACAAATCGCCAAAATTCATGTGGGCCCTAATGGGGTAACTTGGTACATCAACTTCTTGGTATCGTAAATTTCGCATACGATCTCTGTTGTAGGTGCATGATATCCCATTGGAAAGGTTTATCTAAGGAATACACATTATGTCATCACACTCTAACTTTTTCTACAGTGTGACTACGATGGACCCAAAACAATGTTATTTAGGGTCTCGAAACGACCCCAGAATTTTAGGATCCCAAAAGATAGAAAAAACTGCCAAGATAAAAATTGTAACTATCAAGATGAAAGTTGTATGTGAGACATCTAGAAGTGGTGGGTGGCCACCGATACCCACCTAGATCACCAACAAAAGGGTTTTATGAAAAACATGAAATGTGTGTGTGTGTGTGTGTGTGTGTGTGTGTGTCATAATAATAACCATACTCAATGTGATATATACAACAACATGTGTTACAAATTATGTTTATTTGAACATACTGTTAGTGCTATAAGTTGCTCCTAGACTACTATAGGGTCAAGCCTAGCACATCTTCAGTTATTACAATGATTTTATAAATAAGGATGTGTGTTGGGTTTTGAAAAAAGGTGGATCGGGTAAAGTGAAAGAGAAAGAATAAAGGGATAAGCTAAATGCAGATCAGTGAATCACCATTGGGCATTGCGTTAAGTAAACACTCTATTAGATTGAATCCCAGTGAACTGCATATCAGATAAAATGCTTCTATGATGATGGATAGAAGAATGGAGAATGTGACAAATAGTAGAACATCCACCAAACAAAGATTCTCTCTGCAAAATGGATTTGACAGGTACTTGAATAAAGCACACAAACAACAGGCAGATCATAAAAAATATTGTTTCTCAAGAATCTATTGTTTATGGACAGTCATTGATTGTAAATGGTTGTAACTCATTCAAGCAAGAGGGAAAAATAGAATGGAAAACAAAGAAATCACAATTTGATAGCATAACTAACATGGATGTTCAATGTCATAAATGTATGCTTAATAAAACTGCCCATAGGATTACAATGTTCATACACAGGCCAACTAATCAAATTCTTCACATGCCTGCTATCTCAACCCCCCTCCTCTATCTATTAAAAAATTATGTCTTTAAATAGAACCATCTGAGATCCCAAATACTAGCTAATCTTAAGGAATATAATATCAACTAATAATCTCAGAAAATAAACAAATTTGAAAATTAGTTGCACTGTGTCTTGAAAGTTTGCTGGAATCATTGGTCAAATTGGTTTGAACTTAAAATGCTAGAACTAATTACAAAGAATTTCAAAACTACCACTTGTCTTCCATCTGCCACCTGTGTATTTGCTGGCCCTTTTGCAATATAGATTTGATTTTTTCCCTCTTGACTAACTGCCACATATCTTTGAATGTTGATCGCTTGAGGTCAAATTCCCTTCCAATGCTTCCTTTTAAAATAGATCTTCCTGCCACATATTGCATTCTTATCCTTAAACTATGAAGGTTTCCTGAAAGGATGGGATTTAATGCAAACAGATATTGAATGTCTTGTATGGAATCTGGACTATTATCTTCAATGATGAATCCTCCTCCTACCTATAAGGTTTAATTCTTCTGATGCCAGGTGTGTGTCCTTTAGTTGAGAAAATCACAAAATCAATTGCCTGACTCAGATATGTTGGGACATATGTTCATGCATGGTTAACAAAGCCCTTGAATATCTGCCTGCATACTAACCCATATAAATTTCCCAACACACAAGATGTTGCGCCATGCCTAGAATATTTTAGAAATATGTTATAAGACTTTGTCCCAAGATTTTACAAACTATAGGAATTTCCAGCCTTGTCATATAACTCTGTAGCATCATCCTATTTAGAATCAAAAAATTGATCATCCGTGTATCTTCTTGTTTTCCATCACTTTTCTTGTCTTCAGTAAGCTACAGTAAGCTCTGTTTGACTGCCTTAGTTGTTTATTGGTGTCACTCAACGATGGGCAGAAGTATTCAATGTTGCAGCAACTTTTTGAACTGCCTCATTTGTCACTCTTAGAGAATCCCTCCTTGAATCCAGAGTGACTGCGTTAGCTGCAAAGAATGCTTCATGTTTCTGACCAGCCAATGCCTTGGCTAAGGAATCCACTTCAATAAGCCAACCAAGACTTAATTTTACTGTCAAGCTTTGTTTCATTTTCCAAATCCACAGTCGTCCGCAAGAGGGAGAAGGAAGTAGAGAAAATTAGTTTATCTTTCCCAACTATGTTCTCGAGGCTTTCCAAAACACTCAATGAATCATCCAAATCATTGGCCCAAATATTTCATTCGTCAACTTCTCTTGCAAACAAAATTTTGTCAACGGGGAAACCAACCTCCTTGATGAGGCCGAGAGTCTTTGTTACATGGATAAGATCAAACCTAATAGCATAGATACCCTTCAGTCCAGTGATGGTCTTATAAGTCTCGATAGGGATATCAACAAAAAAAATATCTACAAGAAGATTAACACCGAGCGATGCTGCATCCAAGTAAAATTATACCTTCGTAAAGGCCTCCAACTGATAAGCCTCAAGATCCATTGAATCTGTTGATTAAGGTTGGTTGTCATTGATGTCAACCCTTGAAGAAAGCCCCGTAGCACAAAGGCTTGGGTAATGGACCCAATATTGTTTGATGTAAATATGACTCATTATTGTTTTGTCATGGTTGATAAGAAGTAAATATGGAGGAACTCCAAAGTGGTCCCCTTATGGTGAAAGCCCTCACGGGAAGACGTTTTGTGGAGTAAGAGAACCCATGCTTAATAGTGGAATAATGAGATGAAGGAAAGTGATTTTTCCAGGGAAAATATCCTAGATGGATAGTGCTTCTCATTTCATTTCCGGTGGTATGTTGAACATGCTATCGCCCCGTAAATTCCCAGAGGTTGTCAAGAAATAAGAAATCTATGAGAGGTAACTTTATCCAACCACTTCAAAACTGGAATCTAGCCCTATCGATTTCAGAGAGGGATCTCTCTGTATGATTTAGCTCTGTTTTAATTTTAAGATATTAGGCTACTTATATAAAATAAGATTGACTGGTTTGTTGTTATTTTTGTTAAGTTGGATGAAGGGGATTTACGTATCCATTGGGCTATGGGGTCTGTGTTATAAAGATAGAAATATAAACCAGAAACAAAAAGATTCTTTTTAGAGGGCAAGATAATGCATTCGCTAGATTCTTTTAGCAGTAAAATGATGAAAAGCAGAAAAGATGAGAATATTAATTGAAGTAAAGAAGCAGTTAAGAATTTCTTCACTGTAATATCAGAAGATAAACATTAAGATCTTTCAAATTCTGAGACAGGGTATACAAAGATAAATCATGCAATGTGCGTTACTTTTAAAAGATTTAGATTAGAAAACAATGTGACAACTGAGCAAGAAAACATTCAACATAGAAAAGGAAACATCACTAATGAATAACACGTGAGAATCCTGTGAAAACGTCTCTTTGTATTAATGGAAGATCTCTTGAAAAAGATTATAGTCTTGTAGCTTGCAGGGTGTAAAGATCAACCCTCAATACTTCAAAGTGTGAAGTATTTATAATAAAAAATTACATACGATCCTGTCATTAAAGATTAGGACGTGGCTAATCTAAATTTAGCTAACTAACTTAACAAGATACAAAAATTTAGGAAACTACTTGATGATGTGTTGAACTTCATGCTGATTTCTTGGGGTGAATCATTGGTGAGGCCTCTGCACGACCTTGTCTGAATGGATATCTGACTAGGCTTGGACACCTCATCGACTACTCAATCAGATTGCAAAGCTCTTCCCATCGAAGGTGACTAGGAATGTTGACTTTGAGAAATCTTCGGTATACTTCATCCATCTCTGTGTACTTAACAAAAGTTGGTTTGATGATGAATATGTACCGGATCTCATGATGTATGCTGATGTCAAATTGTACAGCATCTAGGAATGCCTTTCCCGTGATACTGCCTTGTATTCCTGAGAATTTTGAGCTATCTTTAGCCACAATGTTAGAAAAATAGGACCGCGGAGCAATAAAATAAAACAAATGCAGAAACAAAAAACACAAAAGACACACAATACAAGAGAGACACAGATTTACGTGGTTCACCCAGTGTGGGCTACGTCCACCAGA
>JZKD02S2070122.1:1254852-1266107 GCA_000966675.3 Picea glauca | reverse complement strand
TGGTTGGATGGACTTGTTTATGGTACAGGTTGATTACAGGTTGGTGCATGGTTGATGCACTTGTTTATGGTACAGGTTGATTACAGGTTGAGGTACAGGTTGATGCATGGTTGATTCATGGTTTAGATTTATTGGTACAGGTTTACAGCGGTATATCTCACAGTGATAGCATGACAATGGTTCCATCATTCTACTTCTACTTCAGGGTGGCAGGATGAGGCAATGACAGGTGGTTGTAGCCACCTTCCAATTGTAGCTGGAGAACATTGGGGGTTGTAGCCTCCTTCTAGTTGTAGCTAGAGAATTGGGGAGTTGGAGCTTCCCTTAGGTTTTAGCCTGAGAAAATAGGGGGTTGGAGCCTCATTCCAATTGAAGCTGGAAAACAAGGGAAGTTGGCACTTCCAATGAATGTAATTCTTCAAGACATATAAGAAAAAGAATTATGTGGTTTTCTCCCGATTTGGGTTTCCACGTAAAACACTAGTGTACTGTGTATGTGTGTGATTGTTTATTTCTTACTTCTCATTATTGGATAATAATTCTACATTGATATAACATTTGAAGGAAAATGATTATAATTACGCTATTACTGATTCACCCCCCCTCTCAGTAATCCAACAGAATGAACAAATGTTACACCAGCTGCCTCCAACTCACACACGAATTGCTTGTAAATTGTAAGGATTTCATCAAGAAGAGAATGAAGATTCAAGGTCTTTTCCATGCCCTTGCGAGTTTAGAAAAGAGAAAGTATGACACGGGTCCTACAGTCATGGGCACAGTGTCGATTCCCAACTCCTTAGCCTCCTTGTCTTCCTTCCTTGCGCGCATGGGTGTGACATGACCCTTCTCATATGCAAAGCCTGGAAAAATCGCACCTCCAAACCCTGCAAGCACTTGGCATAAACTGTCGATACCTTTCACACATATTACTTGATCACCAGCATGGTTGGCATTACTTTTTAGTTTGCAGTGATAGATATGCAAAAATTCTTGACACGCGGGAACCCTCGAACTCCTTGACACTTGTAGACATTTGACACATAGTAGTTTTTTTTTTTCTTTAATTCTAAGTTTACTTCTGGGAATAATCCCACATCGAAGAGGGAACTCTATTCTATTAGTTTGTAAAACTGCAAACGTTTACAATCTACCATCGATGAAATGAGCCTAAGGCTATCCTTCGATGCTTGGCGCTGGTGCTTAGTGTGGTATTATGTGTTGTTGATAACCTGTGGTTATTTGTGAGGGCTCTAGCTGGTAGACTAGGGGCTTGGAGCTTGGCCTTCGAGCCCCAAAAAAATATGATAAAAAATACCAAAAGAAAGCTTTCATAAGCCCGAAAGCCAACTTTGCTCTTTTAAAGGCCAAAATTGATTTATAAAACCAAAGGTATGGCTAATATAATCAATTTTTAAGATATATAATTTTTTGTCATAAAGAGCCCACTCTTTATAGTTTTTCCCAAAATAAGAAACATTGCCAAAGTACCTTTTACATGATTTAATATGATGTGCAAGTAATTAGCTCAAAACCAGTTTTCCTCTTTTCCCTTGAGTGATGACCTTATCATGATAACATAACATAAAACCTTCTTAGCATAGCTTAATGGAACTTTAGTCATAATGAGAAATTACATGAAAGTAACCAAACTGATGTTTTCCACCTACATCATGACTTGTTTTAGTCACCCAAGACCAAGAGCATATGATGGTGCTGGAAGAATAACACCTTTCCAGTAGCGTGCTTTTATCTGACAGATGTGTTGCTGGGACATAGCACCAAATTAAAAATTATTTTCTCTTGTAGATCAGAGTACTAACACTGGCTCCTTTTGGGGATTATGTTCTCCCTGTGGAACATCAAGAACTTGCAGACCAGCATGCCTTATCATTGCTACTCATCTGTGCAACCTGACCCTACAAATCTTCCACTTTGTAGACATCCACAACTTTTTTATTGTGCTTAATTCATTGGGTTAGTGTATTCATCCATACTGCTGCTAAAACTCCACAACTTATCAAACTTTGAAGTAACAACATACTACAACAGACTAACAAACTAAAAAGAATCTACCTACTCATATGACGAGTTTATTGTACACACTACCTGCTCTATCCAACTACTTCCATTAGATCAGGTAAAATCATGCTTCCAGTGAAGCCATACAAGTATCTAAATAACTGATGAAACTATTAATCTAGAGATAATGAAAGAAGGAACCCATGGAATAGCAAAATGCAATTCAAAAGGACGACAAAATAATAATTTGACATGTGAATTGTTCAAAGATTCGAAATAATCAGCAAAAGGATCATGAAAGCCACAAAGAAAAACCTCTTCCAGTTGTTTTAGCTGAAGATCAAAAAGTCTACATATATTCCCATTGATCATGGCTACCATCTTCAGATGTCTGTAAATATGAACATGGCTTCATACTAACTTTATTGTTCATGATAGATTGTCCGATGTTGTCTGCAGATCTAGGTTCAAGCATAGTGCATGCAGGCTCATTGATTTGTAGAGATGGTTGTTTGATGTCTTCTGTGAAATCAGGATGACTGATTTCTTCACAATACTATTCTTCAGCACAATCTGATTCATAACGGTCATAAACCGGTTGGCTTCTCCTCAAGTCAACAAAAGGGATCGGCTCTTCTCCGTCAGAATACTTATCAAAGATAGGTGGATCCAAAAGTCCTTGGTCTTGTACAGAAAAATGAGCAATCTGTTGATCCTTCTCTTCACTCATAGGTGAGAATATATCATCGGGAACTTTTTGAAGAGAAGGAGAAACATCCTCTTCTACAATTGGTTCCTCTTACAAATAGAAGACATCAGATGCATAAGATATAGTGTATAATGCATCTACCATGCAATCATTAGTACAATCATGAATCATATCTGGAAGACTTTCTTCTTGGGAAATAAAAAGAGAAAACTTTATGTTCATATTTTCATTAGAAGATCGAATTTCATCCTTACTTTCTCTTTCATCAATATCTTCACATAACTCATCACATGAATAATACTCTACTTCTTGTTGAATATAAAGCTTGTACTTTTCACAACATTCTTCAAAAAGGACTTTAGTTGGGTAACTCTTCTCGAAATGTGAATTAAAAACCATGTGAAAATCCTTCAAGGAATGGATACTAGCAGTAGGAAGGGATTGACACCATTCGAAAGCATAGCCTTCTAAGGAAAATTTGAACATCTTAATTAAGACATCCTCATGAACAAAACCATGCTCAAGCATACATTTATGGAAATTTAATAATTGCTCACCAGGGTGATCATGCTTACTTCCTCTAAATCTAGGAAGATAGTCATCCCATTCGACTATGGTAGGCACTGGATGTGGAAAACCATCTATGTTGGTGAAATCACAAAATGCATACCTCTGAGCCAAAATAGTTTCCATGGCCATCCTGGATCTTTAACCAGTGGAGTCACCTATGAATCTCGGAACAATGGAGTCACCATGGTGAAATATATGCAGTCATGTATCTGCCCTCTTCCTGTTCACCATCAAGAAGTGGATCTGATCATTGTCGTTCTCCCAGGGAAGATATCTTCGTTACTTCGATCCCCTAAAATGACACCAAAAGATGTTAGTGCTAGAAGTTGCTCCTAGACTGCTATAGGGTCAAGATTAGCACATCTTCAGTTATTGCAATGATTTTATAAATAAAGATGTGTTTTGGGTTTTGAAAAAAGGTGGATCAAGTAAAGTGAAAGAGAAAGGATAAAGGGATAAGCTAAATGAAGATCAATGAATCACCATTGGGCATGGAGTCAAGTAAACACTCTGTTAGATTGAAGGCCAATGAACTGCATATCAAATAAAATACTTATATGATGATGGATAGAATAATGGAGAATATGACAAATAGTAGAACATCCACCAAACAAAGATTCTCTCTGCAAAATGGATTTGACAGGTACTTGAACAAAGCACACAAACAACAGGTAGATCACAACAAATCTTCTCGCTCAAGAATCTATTGTTTATGGATAGTCATTGATTCTCAATGGTTGTAACTCATTCAAGCAAGAGGGAAAAACATAATGGAAAATAAATAAATCACAATTTGATAGCATAACTCACAGGGATGTTCAATGTCATAAATGAATGCTTAATAAAACTGCCCATAGGCTTACAATGCTCATACACAGGCCGACTAATCAAATTCTTCTCAGGCCTTCTCTCTCAGCCCCCCTCCTTCTCTCTCAGCCCCCCTCCTCTTTCTATTACAAAATGATGGCTTTAAATAGAACCATTCGAGATCCCAAATACTAGCTAATCTTAAGAAATATAATATCAACTAATAATCTCAGAAAATAAACAAATTTGAAAATTAGTTACAATGTGTCTCAAAATTTTGCTGGAATCATTGGTCAAATTGGTTTGAACTTGAAATGCTGGAACTAATTACAAATAAATTCAAAACTACCAATTGTCTTCCATCTACCACCTATGTATTTGCTGGCCCTTTTGCAATATAGATTTGATTTTTTCATCTTGACTAACTACCACATATCTTTGAATGTTGATTGCTTGAGGTCAAATTCCCTTCCAATGCTACCTTTTAAAATAGATATTCCTGCCACATATCACATTCTTATCCTTAAACTATGAAAGTTTCCTGAAAGGATGGGATTTAACGCAAACAGATATTGAATGGCTTGTATGGAATCTGGACTGTTATCTTCAATGATGAATCCTCCTCCTACCTATAAGGTTTAATTCTTCTGTTTCCAGGTGTGTGTCCTTTAGTTGAGCAAATCACAAAACCAATTGCTTGACTTAGATATGTTGGGACAAATGTTCATGCATAGTTAATAGAGCCCTTGAATATCTGCCTGCACACTCACCCATATAAATTTCCCAACACACAAGATGTTGTGCCATGCCTAGAATATTTTAGAAATGTGTTATAAGTCTTTGTCCCAAAATTTTACAAACTGTATGAATTGCCAGCCTTGTCATATAACTCTACAGTATCATCATATTTAGAATCAAAAAATTGATCATCCGTGTATCTTCTTGTTTTCCATCACTTTTAGTTTCTTCAGTAAGCTGCAGTAAACTCTGTTTGACCGCCTTAATCATTTACTGGTGTCACTCGGCGATGGTCAAAAGTCTTCAATGTTGTAGCAACTTTTTGAACTGCCTCATTTGTCACTCTTGGAGAAGCCCTCCTTGAATCCAAAGTGACTGTGTTCACTGCAAAGAATGCCTCATCTTTCTGACCAGCCAATGCCTTGGCTAAGGAATCCACTTCAATAAGCCAACCAAGACTTAATTTCACTGTCAAGCTTTGTTTCATTTTCCAAATCCATAGTTGTGTGCAAGAGGGAGCAAGAAGTAGAGACGACTAGTTTATCTTTCCCAACTATGTTCTTGAGGCTTTCCAAAACACTCAATGAATCAGCCAAATCATTGGCCCAAATATTTCGTCCGTCAACTACTCCTACAAACAAGATTTTTTCAGCGGGGAAACCAACCTCCTTGATGAGGCCGAGAGTCTTTTTTCCACAGATAAGATCAAACCCAATAGCAGAGATACCCTTCAAGCCAGTGATGGTCTTATAAGTCTCGACAGGGATATCAACAAAGTAAATCTCTACAAGAATATTAACACCGAGCGATGTTGCATCCAAGTAAAAATATGCCTTTGAAAAGGCCTCCAATTGATAAGCCTCAAGATCCATCGAATAAACAAATGTTACACCAGTTTCCTCAACTCAAACACGGCTTGCTTGTAAATTGAAAGGATTGCATCAAGAAGAGAATGAAGATTCAAGGTCTTTTCCATGCCCTTGTGAGTTTAGACAAGAGAAAGTATGATATTAGTCCTACAATCACGGGAACAGTGTCGATTCCCAAATCCTTAGCCTCCTTGTCTTCCTTCCTTGCATGCATGGGTGTGACATGACCATTCTCATATGCAAATCTTGGAAAATTCGCACCTCCAAACCCTGCAAGCAGTTGGCATAAACTGTGGATACCTTTCACACATGTTACTTGATCACCAACATGGTTGGCATTACTTTTTAGTTTGCAGTGATAGATACTTAGAAATTCTTGACACGCGGGAACCCTCGAACTCCTTGACACTTGCAGACATTTGACACAAAGTAGTTTTTCTTTTTTTTTTAAATACTGAGTTTACTTCTAGGAATAACCCCACATCGAAGAGGGAACCCTATTCCGTTAGTCTGCAAAACTTCAAACGTTTACAATCTACCATCGATGAAATGAGCTGAAGGCTCTCCTTGGATGCTTGGCGCTGGCACTTAGTGTGGGTTTATGTGTTGTTGATAACCTGTGGTTATATGTGAGGGTGCTAGCTGGTGGACTAGAGGCTTGGAGCTTGGCCTTTGAGCCCCAAAAAAATTTGATAAAAAATGCCAAAAGAAAACCTGCATAATACCGAAAGCCAACTTTGTTATTTTAAAGGCCAAAAGTGATTTATAAAACCAAAGGTATGGCTAATATAATAAATTTTTAAGATATATAATTTTTTGTCATAAAGATCCCACTCCACTCTTTATAGTTTTGCCCAAAATAAGAAACATTACCAAAGTACCTTTTACTTGATTTAATATGATGTGCAAGTAATTATCTCAAAATAAGTTTTATTCTTTTCCCTTGAGTGATGACTTTATCATGATAACTTGACATAAAACCTTCTTAGCATAGTTTAATGGAACTTTGGTCATAATGAGAAATTACATGAAAGTAACCAAACTGATGTTTTCCACCTACATCATGTCTTCTTTTAGTCACCCAAGACCAAGAGCATATGATAGCGCTGCAAGAATAACACTTTTCCAGTAGCGTGCTTGTATCTGACAGATGTGTTGTTGGGACATAGCACCAAATTAAAAATTATTTTGTCTTGTAGATCAGAGTACTAACACATACAAGGCTTGCATTTTTGGAAAGATATTTGGCCCAAGTTAAGTGCACTATGTATTGTCCTAAATATCTCATACAATTATGTTTGTGTAATGTCAAGGACGTGTTTAATATTTGGTTCATGGTACCTATATCCCTTCTCAATTTTATTACATATTTTTGTTTGGAAGAAGGCCTAGTGTTCTCATGCCATAAATATTCTACTAGTCCCTTAATTGCTCCAATTAACTTCATGTCAGAATGAGGTAGTCTACCAGTGAAGGCCCAAAAATTTGTTGGACCATTTGTGTTGAGGCTATCTTGTCTATGAGAATAATTTCCAAGGGTTTTGATATCACATTTCATGAAATGAGAGGTTTGTTGTATAAAACAATGCTTTATTGTGATCTTTCTAACAATTGATTATGATAAGACACGTTGGGCCCCATTGCAATCTTTAGAATGATATTTCTTACCAATTATTTGAAAAACATCTACAATATTTCTAACAATATTATGATTTTTTTTGAAACTTTTTACTTTTTTAACACTAAAATTTTCCTAATAGTAGTCAAACTTCTAGATTTTAACAAAGAAAAAAATAATTGACAGTTAGAGGCATCAGATTTTGGTTCAAAATATTATTTAATGATTTTATAATAATGATAATGAATAGTATGGTAGGTAACTTACCTTCAAGTGATGCTATACCACTTTCATCCACCTGAATGTATTTGGGAGTTCTTCATCGCACACTGCTCAATCTAGGTAGGGATGATGCACACCTATTCTGACACTCTTAACCTCCCTGTTGTGGAGTTAACAATTTTGCAGTTCTTTCCCCTTCAATCACTAGTGAATCAACTATTGGAGGAGAGTGGACATGGGATTGACTAGTTTCTATAACATATGATTGTCCAATGTGAGGTTGCACCACACGAATTTGTTCACCACAATGCTCTGCACCAGTTGCCTCTCTAAATTCATCCATTTTATAGTCAGCTCCAAGCCAATTCTTCATCATCCAGTCATCCAAAAAAAGTTTTCTATATGAGATACTCCATGGATTGGTCTCTACCGAACTCCTGCACTTTTCTTGTGGTGATGGAAGAGAAACAACAACAACATCTATTCCAGAAGAAACTGGATTTCTCTCTTTTGAAAGCCTACACTTTGACATACGCACCATTTCCTTTTATCTTTCTTCTTCTACCTTTTCAATGGGTTTCACTATCCCCGAGGACTTTCTTTCTCGAATTTTTTAGTTCCCCATTTTTAAAGAGATAAATTGGCTTCCAAACACTCCACCACAAATTTGTCTTGGTATTACAAAAGAAGCAACAACTAACAATGCCAATTTCTAGTGGACAAAAATGTCTATGTAATACACTAGAAGACAACTAATAATTCTAGTTCCAATTGGAAAAAAAATTATTGGTATTACAGAAGAAGACACAACTAACAATTGCAATTTCAATGGAATAAATTTGACTTGGTGTTACACAACTAACAATTTCAATTGGGCAAATTTGTCTTGGTATTACAAAAGAAGACACAACTAACGATTCCAATTGGACAAATTTGTCTTGGTATTGCAAAATAAGAACTAACAATTCCGGTTGGAAAAATCTGTCTTCTAATTCCAAAAAGACACAAGAAGACACAATCAACAATTCCAATTCCACCTGGACAAATTTGTCTTCCAATCTTCCCACAATTGGCTTGCAATACCACAAAATTGTCTATGAATTAAACAACAAGAATAAAATAACAAAAAATTGTCGTGCGCGCTATTTTTTTGTGCAGATGTTGGGCATGCAGATGCTGGGATTGAGATAGATGAGGTAGAGGAGTGTTCTTGGCACAAAAAAATGATTAGTAGGAATGCGTACATATTCTTAGAACATGTGAACATTATAGGAATGTGCACACATTCTAGCTGGGCATGGTTGAGTGATAATCAAAAGGATTTCAAGTCACAAGAGCACATTCTTTCTCTTAATGGAATGGATATAACATTTATTATATAAAAAACATCTTTATGAATAATGATGTATAGGGGATTGGGTACAACTAGGACCTAAGGGATCAGGATTGAAAGTGCTTTGAAGAATAGAGCAATGGTTAGAGAAGGAATATGTGGGTGATGCGGGTGAAAGGGTTGTGGGTCCTCCAACAAGAGGTATATTCATATTTCACTTAGGGATCAAGTGTGTAGGGGGTTAAGGGTGGAGTATAGGTTATTCCTCGGCTTAGATGCAGCTAGGGGGTATAGCTCATGGTCTAGGTAAAGATCAAGGTCATGATCTCAGTCATGGTCATGGTATAGTTCTAGGTCATGGTATAATTATATCTTTAGCTCTATGTCATAGTCTAGGTCATTGTATATGTCTAGCTTCAGTTTCGTTTCATGTTCTACATCATGGTCACCATATAGGTATAGGTCATGGTCTAGGTCTTTCCATATATAGGTATTTCTAGGTCTAGGTCTTAACATGTCTAGGTAAAGGCCATTTCCTTCCTTACGATGTATAAAGGGGGAGTGTAGACAGAGGAAGAAAGAGAGTGTGAGAGGGAGAGAGGGGAAGAACAAGAGAGTGTGTGAGGGTGAGGGAAATGGAGATAAAGAGGGGGATAGAGAGATATAGAGAGTGAGAGGAATGGGGGGCAGAGAGGGAAGGGGGGTTAGATATAAGAAAATAGAGCAAGGTGGGTATAGTGGGGGAGACAGAGGCAGGGGGATACAGGCAGTGAGAGAGTGATGGTTAGATATAAGAGGTAAAGAGAGGAGGAGTTAGAGATGGATTGTTTGAGAGTGTGAGAGGGTGGGAGAGGAATACCAATATAGAGAGACATTGGAGAGAGACAATAGATGTAGGATAGATAGTGGGATGGAGGGAAGAGAGGGAGGGAGAGAGAGTGTGTGAGAGTACATATAGATAAGTGTTATGTCATACATAATATAGGGCATGCCAAACAATGATTACAAATGAAGAATAAAGAATCCATATAAAGAATATCGAATCCACTAAAATATTTTTCTTATATTAAAGCAAAAAGCAAAATCAACATATTATAATCATCATTAACCATGTGAAATTATTATTAAATGATAGGTGAACAGTCATATCCATGAAATATAATTATTAAACAATAGGTATATGCCTATTACACTTAGGTCTTGGGTGTGGAGGGGGTTAAGGGTAGAGTATAGGTTATGCCTAGGTTTAGATGGAGCTAGGGGGGTCTAGGTCATGGTCCAGGTCTAGTTCATGGTGTAGGTCATGGTGTAGGTCTAGGTATAGCTTTAGGTCTATGTCATGGTGTAGGTCATGGTATAATACTAACTCTAGGTGTATGTCATGGATTATGTCATGGGGATCATATAGGTATAGATCATGGTATATTTTCTAGGTCTAGGTCTTTCCATGCCTTTCCATGTCTAGGTATTTCTATGTATAGGTATACGTCTAGGCCTTGACATGTCTAGGTCAAGGCCATTTCTTTCCTTACGTTGTACCAAACTTTTTATAGTGTGTGAGATTCTTAGAGGAAGAGAGAGTAATATATAGAGGGGGGGTAGAGAGAGAGTGTATGAGAGTGTATGAGAGTGTGAGATTTATAGAGAGGAATATAGATAGGGTAGGTGGGGAGAGATGAAGAAAGAAAGTGTGAGGGGGGAGAGAGGAAGACAAGGAGGGGGGGTGGGGAGAGTGGTAGAAAGAGAGTGTGAGGGGGTAGAGAGGAAGACAAAGAGAGAGTGTGAGAGTGGGAGAGAGAGAGAGAGGGAAATGGTTTAGATAAAGGAAAAGAAAGAAAGGGGGGAGAGTGGGGGAGAGAGAGGGAGGGGGATAGGCTGGGAGAGAGAGGGAGGGTTATATGTAATAGGTAAAAATATAAGGGGGGTAGAGAAAAAAATAATTTGAGAGAGATATGGAGAGAGAAAGAAGGACAGGGTAGAGTGAAAGTGGAGTAAGAGAAGGGGAGGATGGAGAGAGAAAAAAATAGTAGAAGAGAGTTTGAGAGTGAGATGGACAAAGAGATAACGAGGTATATCTAGGGGAAAAGAAAAGAAGGTGGGGAGGGAGAAAAAGAGGGCAAGAGATAGATAAAGAGGTGGTATATGTAGGAGAGAAAGAGAGGATATATGTTGTGAGGGAGGGGGAGCGAGAGAGAGAGGAAGGATGGGGTCGAGAGAGAATGTGTGAGTGTGAGAGGGGGGAGAGAAAGAATGAGAGGGGAGATGGACATGGAGTGTTTGAGTGTGTGAGAGGGAGGTAGAGGGACAAAACGAGAAGGAGTAAAGAGAGAGAGAGAGAGTGAGAGGAAGGGGGAGATCAGGAGGTAA
>JZKD02S2070122.1:1220467-1243854 GCA_000966675.3 Picea glauca | reverse complement strand
TAAATTAATGTATTAGTACTTTTATATATACACTAGATTAATGTAAAAGTACTAATACATTAATTTATATTTTAATGTATTAATGAGTTATTAATAGTTTATATTAATGTAAAATTATTAATACATTAATTTATACTTTAAGATACCCCCCGGATGGGGTGCCACCATGATATGATGGATGTGACTCCGTCTAAGGCCACATGGCTAGGACACATGGCAACAAGTGGTATTCCAACGTCACGTCCACCCTCACAACCTCACCGGCATTCAAAAGATTCGTCATCACCTTTTCTCCCACACTCAAACCATGCATCTCACACGAATGAGGACTCGCAAGTCTTCATGCCACAGTGCAGCGAGAACACCCGATCACCTCAGCTCCAGTCGGCCATGTTATCGACCCCCTTGTCTCTTTTATTTTCTCATTTCTCTCAGTCCATTCTCTGCTCTGCTCTTCCACTCTGGTGTGCTTCCTCCATTCAAGCTTTGGATATTTTTGGTGATTACTCTCAGTTCTGGAGCCTTCTGGTGCATACCCTCAACTCCTTCATGCCACGACCCAGGACCAGACCAAGGCGTGGAGCAGCCTGGTACCAAGCATGGGTGTGACATCCCCATCTAGTACGACTCCTATGATGTACAACTGGTAAAAGAACCCTTAATTTTTTTTGTGTGAGTGTGTGTAGGAAGGTAATAATGACATTATACTCAACATTGCAACACTACGATGAACACAACGCATGCAACTCACACAAAAACAATATAACAACCTAACATAAAAGAACATCAAGCACCTGGAAGCAATGTACGACATTCAACCAACGAAGAATAAGAATGACTACCCGCTCGTCCTACCCTGCAATGGTTAGGACCTCCAGGACACATAAGCAATGCTCAAGCCCAGGTTCCCATCGATTTTGACCTTTTAAGGTCTCAAGGCTGGTGACTATTCTGAGGAACAAGGAGGTGTCTACATCCCACCCGACACAAGCAGACCAAGCCTACTAAGCTAAGGAAAATCGTCCTAACAACCCAATGCACCCAAAATTAAATTACACAAGTAACTAGAACCCTTACAGTGAGCAAAACCGATCACATTGAACGTTTAAAAAACCAAGTACAAACATTAATTAATAATAAACAACAACACCGTCAACAGGAAGCGCAAGCTAAAAATGACTTCGTCAACAACCCAACCATTAATCAAGACTAAATGGTCAATATCTATGATTTAAATTGGCGTTAATTACAGATCAATTAACCAGTCTAAATTCCATTAGTCAACGAGTTACCAACCGAAGTTAACATGAATTACGACTCAAATTTAGCGAGTCTGAGTTACCAATTAGGCGATATCTATAAATCCAACTAACATCAATTACATATCTAAATTAGCAAGTCTAAATTTTCAATATAGTCTTTACTCACCATACTAATTTTAATATTATTACAACCTAAATGGACAATTCTATAGTAATCTGAATCCCCATCCAACTAGCCATAAACTTGAATAACAACATTAACATTCTAAAGTGGAATGTTACCTTTAGCATGTATGAACAGTTAAACCTTGACATTAGTTTAGCTATACTGACCGAACTAACCACACTGGTTGTTTATTATCATTGAGGGGGGAAATTGCTAGCTAATAACATTGTTGTGGCAAATCAACAAGGTAATTACATATCTGCTACATAACAATTTATTACAGCAGTTAACAAGGCAGTTAACATAATGATTAACATCACAATTAATTTAGCAATAATATGGTAGTTTTCATGACTATTTTCATAACAAGTACTATAGCACTAACAAGGTGATTATCATGTTAGTTAACATAATAGTTAAAATAATAGTAGCAAGGAAATTTATATGATGGTTAACATAGCAATTGATAGCGCAATAACAAGGCAAATTACATAACTATTAACCATTTAACTCACTGCAGCATTTAATCAATAAGACGGAATTGGCTGACCATTGACTCGGGGTAGTAATTAATATGGCAATTATTGGACCAAAGACATCGCTGTAGCAATTATCCTGGCAATTAATAAGGCAATAATATAACATTTAATATTTCGATTAACGTGATAATCAACATGGTCAGTAACCTTGTTGTGGTAATTAAAGCTTGGCAGTGAGAAAGTTGGGTATGCGTTCAATGTGAAGGAGTATAAAAGGGATAAAACAAAACTGCAAAAGGGCCAACTCGTGGTCAGTCAAGAACAACTCAATCAAAGATTAAGGCAAGTCGTGCTCATTTAACAACAAACTCAGTGGTATACATAGTAAAAAATCAGAGATAAAAACGAGTTGTAATCAATGATAAAGCGCTTGGATTCAGTGATGAATACACCGTGAATTCAGTTGTAAATCATGCTGTAAACTTAGTGATAGAAACACTCTGAAAAAAGATGAAAACGTTGGTCTACACAGTCCGTTTTTAAATCCCAACCGTGGTCATTCACAACAAACAATCATCAGTTTTGAAGGCGACTTCATGGGCATTTAAACAACAATCTAAGTCAAAATTTAAAAGCAAAAACGTGGGTGATTCAACAGCAATATCTTCACAATTTAAAGGCAAAAATCATGGGCATTTAAACAACAATCTATGTCCATCTTTAAAGGAAAAAACGTGGGTAATTTAACAGCAACACAGTCAACTTCTGATTATCAAAAACGTGGTCATTTCGGCAAGTAAAGTTGTGATTTAAATGGGTGAAATCGTGGGTGATTTCTACAGCAACATAGTCAAAAAATTTCGATGGCCAAATCGTGGTGCAAAATGCAACCGAAGGAAATTACCTATTTTTTGTCATTAAATGATAAACAAAACATTGTACCATCACACCGGAACGGGATTTCGTTTTTCCTGTCATTAAATAACAAGCAATTCGTTGTGCCATCACACTAGAGGGGAATTATGTTTTTCCTGTCATTAAATAACCAACAATTTGTTGTACCATCAGACCAGAAGGGTATTTCATTTTCCATTGCCATGATACAAATATAATGCAGACATGAATAACACCAACAACATTTTTCCATTTCCCGGATACAAGATATAAAAATGCAGACAGGGAATCAAATCATTTTTTCATTTCCAGAATACCAATACAATGCAAACATGAATAAGCAAATAATTTTTTTTTTCCATTCCAGGAGACCAATACAGAAATGCAGACATGAAATAAATTCATTTTTCCATTTCCCGGATACCAGATATAAAAATGCTGACAGGGAATCAAATCATTTTTCCATTGCCAGAATACCAATACAACGCAGACATGAATAAGCAAATAAAAACATGTTTCCATTCTAGGAGACCAATACAGAAATGCAGACATGAAATAAATTCGTTTTTCCATTGCCAGAATACGAAATAAAAGAAAATGCAGACATGAAACCATTGCATTTTTTTTTCATTACCAGAATACCCAAAAATTTGCAGACAGGGAATCAATTCGTGCTTCCAATGCTATAACCCCAATACAGTGTAGACAATAGTAAGAGAATGCAAGGATCCAAAGGGAAAGGTCATGGAATGATTGCAGGGGTTTTATTAGTCAAGGCATAGAGAAAACCAACCAAGCCACCAGATAATCCACACACATAGGTCGTTGCCAGATGGCAGAATCAACAATCAGCTAGGGAAAAACATCAAGGGCAGTCGGCTAACAGGTTCGTCCTTCGCTCATCATCCTCACATAGAAAAGCAGGGCGTTGAGATCCATAGGTCTTTTAATGCTAAGGAAATGACCATAGATCAGTCTCCTAGCCGACTACTCAGGCGAGGACTGGTGAGCTAGGGACGAAGGCTAAACAACCAAGAAGGTCACAATCAACACAACAAGGTGGTCAAGACGTCCAGAGAAATGAAGCCATGGGAGTCAATCTATCATCGATCTAGGCTAAGAAAATTTCAGAAAACCATCCAGACAATCAGTTCACTTACCCAAGTAAAAATGTAGATTCAAGCATAAGTTCTAAAACAATTTACCATACAAAATGAATAAAGTGTACCATTGTCTGTTTGTATGCTCCAAATGACGTCCCGTGTGCTCCGTGCAACTCCGCTCACCGACCGTCGAGACTTCACCGGTACCTCCCAACCAATGCTAGGGGTACTCTTCTTCCCCCTTAGCCTCCCGAGCCACAAAGGGGCCACACACACTATCCAGAGATTTCAACTAGCTCCCAGCTAGCTTCGCAAGGCTGAGCTACCACTCCTCTCTGAGCTGGGTATCCCAACTCCCACAGGTAAATCAGTCAAGTAGATATTTCTGTTGCATAACGTTACACAAACAGAATATGGTCATTCATCCTTCTCCCTCCTTCATTATATAGAGTTTCGAACTTCCTTTCTTTCCTAAAATATTATTCAATTAAAAGTTTTAAAAATAAATTCCTAAAAATTCTTCTCCTTACAAGTGTCCCCCATCCCCTACATTCCTCCATTATTTAATTTCTTTAATTAATTAATTATTTTGTTTCCCTCACACACCTAGAGTTACTCCTAGAATCACTCCTAGGTGTCCCCAAATTCCCTTATAGGTTTTAAAGGCTTTTCCTATTATTAAATTGCTAATTCAGTTTAAATTAGAAAGCTCTTAAATGGTAGATTCTTTACTAAGTTGACTTTCCTCTTTTTCCCTTAAGTTCTCATTTTTCCCTTTTTATGTTTACCTCTTTTCCTAGTTTCCTAATATTTTAGATTTTCCCTCTTTCCCCTTTTTACTTAGAACTCAAAAAGGCAGGTGTGGAAATTAACCATTTTTCCCTTTTCTTATTTAATTAGTATATTTTAATTTATCAAGGTAATAAAACAATTAATTCCCTTTTTAAATTTTAATCCAACATATTTTTTTTTGAAACAATTTATTTCTTACTCCCTTCATGTTACAAGATTTAACAAAGATCATAATTATTATTCATGTGGTTTTTATTATTATTATTATTATTATTGAGAGATAAAATTTTACCACTAGCATAGTTTAGACCTAGACCTTAAGTTTCGTGATGGGCGACATTTTATTAGGAAAAAAGTTTTTTAAAAAAAATCTTATCACATTGTTCATCCTAAGGCCGTCTAGGTTCATTCCTTTATCAATAAAAATGCGACGTGCCCTTTAGGACGCACTAGGTGCTCCAAGGGTGCCACTCACCTCATCTATTCCTTTGCGTGACGTGCCCTTCAAGATGCACCATGTGCTCCAAGGGTTCCACTCACCTCTTGACTGACTTGGTAGACATCAATAACCCCTGGAGTCAATACTCCACTAGGTGAACTTGTGGGAGACTAAGGGCCTCTAAGGAATAAGGCCCCTGCCTTATTGCGCGCCCCTTAGAATCATCATGAGCGACTGTCACAATCTTCCCTCACGGCATCATGGGTCCTCTCGAACTAGGTAAACGTTAAGCTATAGTTCGAGCCACAGCGGGAGTGCTAGTAGGATGTGGTAGGGTTGTTGTCCACACCTCTCCCTCAACATCTCTGGTATTCGTGCGTGACCCCTTTACTCCACATGTGAGTCTGGTCGGAAGGCTATCGTCAACCTACATCATCAATGAATCATGTAAGAATATATCCATATCATATCATCTAATCAGAAGCACTAAAATCACAGTGAAATAATAAACCCCAATGGTACACTCCTCGACTCAATCCGGAGTCCAAGAGGTTCCATCGATGTCTCTACATCCTCGAGGTCCAAAATCCTGCACACTTAGTAAAACCGAGTCAATAACACCTGTCTATGTCGAGGCGGTAAAACAACATGTCATCATCCCATAATGCCTCATAATCAAAATCAAAAGTTTTAATTGCATAATAATCCAGAACACTTGTGAGCAAGTGTCCTCAAAGAATAAGTTCGCTTAGCGTGCCAGAGTGGGATGTTACATACACCCCCTCTTGGTCCAAACTTCATCCCGAAGTTTCATAGTATATATGCTGAAATAAAGTGTATCACAGTATCATATGTCTATCTATCAAACAAAAATGGAAACTACTGGCGCATATCATATGCGTCCTCCTAGGTCGCCCGATGCGGACTATAATTGTCCCACTAGACCTTGACCTGCTCTATCGTTCAATGCCATATCTATTGAATGCGATGATCCAAGATGCAGATCGACTTAGCTGTGAGCACACCCTCATCCAACACCCACAAGGTTCTCATGTCAAACAGGTGTAGGATCACTAATCATAAAGTCTCGAACGGAGACGTAAAAGACATCAAGCATACACCTCAAGAATCAGGAAAGGCTAGTCATTAGGCCACGAGCCTCTCTTTTCCAAAATATCGTAGGAGATAGTTTAGCCCCTTTTTCAAACTTGATAAAACTCTTATGCGGTTTCTGCCACAAAAATACTCGATTGCCATATCGTAACTACGATCGACACGATGTGCATTGACAAAACTTTTTCGTCGATCCCGCGCTTCCTTGATCCCTTGTCTTAGTTTTCATTTAATATTCCATTTCTTGGATTGCTTCCAGTCCCACTAGGACCCTATCCTCAAGCCGATCCCAACACAAATGTGTCTGATATGGTCACCTGTAAAGAAACTCGAAAGGCGCCATCTCATTGGTTCTTTGGTAACTTTTGTTATAAGCAAATTCCACCAGTGGCAAGAATTCTTCCCAACATCTTTGTTGGTCCATCATGTACAGGCACAACATGTCCTCCAAGTTCTGGTTCGTTTGTTCGGTCTACCCGTAGTCTCTGGGTGATACGCAGTACTAAAGTTAAGTTGGGTTCCCAAGGCCTCTTGGAAACTCATCCAAAATCGTCCAGTAAACACCGATCCTCGATCAGATATAATCCTCTTAGGCACGCCATGCAGCCTCACAATCTCACTGATGAAAACTCTAGCTATGTCAGGTGCTTGATACATCATATGCACAGGAATAAAGTGAGCACTCTTCGTCAGAGTGTCTACTACTACGAAAATCGAGTCATGTCTCCTTGCCGTCATTGGAAATCCAACAATAAAATCCATCGAAATAACCTCCCATTTTGATTCTGGAATAGTGTGTGGTTGTAGTAATCCTGCTGGGTGTCTATGTTTAGAATTTACTTGCTGACATTCTAGACATCTGGCCACATAGTTGACTATGTATGCCCTCATTCCCTTCCAGAAGAATAAGGGTTTAATGTCTACCCTCATCTTCGTGGCTCCCGGGTGAGCCATGTAAACTGCTCTATGAGCCTCGCTCAGGATCAACATCCTCAACTTGTCGTTCGGCGGTACATAGATTTGATTTTTAAACCTCAATAACCCATCGCTATCAAGTGAAAATCCTTCAAATCGCAGTACCATCATTGTGTTTTATCTGATAAAACCCTCGACCTCTTTGTACCAGTCATCGTCACGCTGTAAAGTTATAATCTTTTCACATAGATTCGTCTCAAGAGGCAACACCGAAAATATGCACGGTCTCTGACTCAATGCGTCAGCCACTCAATTCACTGTTCCTTTATGTAAGTAATCTCGAAGTCGTACTCGCTAAGAAATTTCGACCAACGCCGTTGTCGCACGTTCAGGTCAATTTGCGTAAAGATGTGTTGTAGTCCACAATGGTTAGTCTTTAGTTCAAATTTTCATCTGACAAGGTAGTGTCTCCAAACCTTCAAAGCATAAACAATGGCTAACAACTCCCAATCGTGCGTCGCGTAGTTCTCCTCATGCCTTCTCAGTTTCCTCGAAATGTAAGCGATCACTCGTCTGTCTTGCATCAAGACTCCACCTAAGCCTTTCTTAGATGCATCAATGCATACCAAGAAGTCTGCGTCCATGTCAAGGACCTTTAGTATCGGTTTTTTGGTCAATAATTCCTTGAGCCTTTGAAATGATTCTGTGCATTTCTCGGTCAAAACAAACTTCTTGTTCTTCTTCTGCAACTCTGTGATCGGACTTGCTATCTTCGAAAACCCCTCGATGATCCGTCGATAGTATCTTGCTAAACCCATGAAGCTACGCACTTCTGGGACATTCGTCGGCCCAGGCCATTCCATAATAGCCTCTACCTTGGCTAGATCCATGGCGATGCCTTCACCGGAGATGACATGCCCTATGTAGTGAATCTTCAATTGATAAAATGAGCATTTGGACAACTTCCCATACAATTTGTGCTCTCGCAGACACTGTAGTACCAAGCGCAAGTGCTCGTCATGATCCTCCATCGTCTGAGAGTAGATCAAAATATCATCAATAAATACTTGGACGAACTTGTCCAAGTACTCGTGGAACACCCCGTTCATCAAACTCATAAATACCCCTGGGGCGTTTGTCAGTCCAAACGGTAAAATAGTAAACTTGTAATGTCCAATCCTCGTCTTAAAGGCGGTGTTAGGGACATCATCCTCCTTGATCCGTAACCGGTGATACCCTAATCGCAAATCGATCTTTGAAAACACCGTCGTGCCCTTCATTTGATTGAACAGATTATCAATCCTCGACAACGGATACAGATTCTTGATCGTTGCCTTGTTCAATTGACGATAGTCAATGCAGAGCCTCCATGACCCATCCTTCTTTCGTATGAAAATAACCGGTGCACCCCACGGTGACACACTTGGACATATCAGTCCCAGGTCCAGCAACTCCTTCAGTTGCATTTTCAACTCTTGTAACTCCCGGGTCGACATCCGATAAGGCATTCTTGCTATCAGTTCAGTCCCCGATTTTAGGTCTATAGTAAACTCCAATTCCCTCTTCAGTGGTATCCTAGGTAACTCCTCCAGAAATATGTCTGCAAACACTCTCACCACCGGAAGGTGTTTTAAACCTTCCACTACTCCCTTCTCGTTTAATGCAAGGATCACATAAATCTTACATCCCTTGTGCATGCTCTTCCGAAGTTGTAAGGAAGAAATGAACCTCAGGGAAACTCCCTGGTTTCGACCTACAATCACACATCTCTGTCCCTCGTCATCGACCAAGCTCAATCGTTTCATCTTACAGTTGAGTATCGCCTCATGCGATTCCAACCAATCCATACTAATCACGACGTCATAAGATACTAAGATCGTGACGTACAGGTTGGCCCTAGTGACAAACTCTCCCAGATTAAGGATACAGCCCGTAACCTTTCCTCCAACCTTATGTTTGGCTCCCAAATCCATCTCTACAAAGCTAAACTCATCTTGTTCAACTACATTTACCTTAATCCTTTTTAGTGTTGCACTAGAAATGAAACTCTCGGTAGCACCAGTATCTATCAAAATACTAAGGGTTTGGTCAGTGACAGTACCTGATGTCTCGAGCACGATCGACTGGTGCTCTGCCTGGCAGTTATTCACCGCTGCATGAATCCGATGGGCCTTGCCCAAAATCCCACGGTAGTGGGTTCGGCTGATCCAGATGCTTCGTCCCTTTCCTCTAGGAAGTCGCGCTAGTAATGTGGCACCCCATAGTCCATCCACTTTCTTTGGTCCAATAATCCTAATACCTGAAGTAGAAGTTGAATTCCAATGCTAAGGACAACACAAACTTGTTGACCTTAAGTGTCTCGGTAAGGGTGCGGAGCATATCGAAGCAGCTCCAAAATGGGCTTCGTACTCGGGCATCGTACGACCGCCCTGTCGTAAGGCATGGAACTCATTGAGCTGATGCTCAATGAATTCCTCTGATAGGTATCTCTCTTGGAACCTCCTCGAACAGTTCCTGAGACACTCTTCGATGGTCAGGTTCAAAAGTGGTAGTTGCATCTTCTGCCATAGAAGAGCGCTCCCCTTCAGTTGAAAGACAACCATGTAGACCTTCAAGCTGGAAGTCGTAATCATGAAGTGCTACACCTTGCTCCACAACCGAGCCTCGACGGCACAGTCGTCCCCAACACTTGTGGACTCGAGAACTCAACTCTATCGAGTTCTCGATGGATGTTAATGGTACTAGCTAGGGCGCGCTATGGACCCTCAGGGGTACAGGTGCCTCGTCCTCATCTCAATACTGATGGTGAATCAAGGCCTTTGAAATTACCTAGAAGGGCCTTGTCATACCACCATCATCCCTTACTACAAGTGAATCTAGCCCAAGGACTTATTCCTCCCCTTAGGGTCAGAATTTGAGGGTGTGAAACTTCTGGAGGCATCGCACTTCCATCCACGATACCTCGTCGTGAATCTCTACAGTGTCATCTAACAGTAATTATCGCAAGGACAAGTTAAAGTTTTAAATAGAGTTAGGTTAAGACTCAAGGGTTTACTACAGTGGAAATCATGGAGATCCATAGTCGTAGGGTTGAACCCTCTCTGATACCACATGTGACATTCCCATCTGGTAAAAGCACCCTTAATTTTTTGTGTGTGTGATTGTTTGTAGGAAGGTAATAATGACATTATACTCAACATCGCAAATCAATGACGAACACAACGCATGCAACTCACGCAACAACAACATAACGACCTAACATAAAAGCACATCAAGCACTTGGAAGCAATGTACGACATTCAACCGACGAAGAATAAGAATGACTACTCGCCCTTCCTACCCTACAATTGTTAGGACCTCCAGGACACATAAGCAACGCTCAAGCTCAAGTTCCCATCGATTATGACCTTTTAAGGTCTCAAGGCTAGCGACTATTCTGAGGAACAAGGAGTTGTCTACATCCCGCCCGACACAAGCATACCAAGCCTACTAAGCTAAGGACAATCGTCCTAACAACCCAACGCACCCAAAATTAAATTACACAAGTAACTAGAATCCTTACAGTGAGCAGACCCAATCACATTGAACATTTACAAAACCAAGTACAAACATTAATTAATAATAAACAACAACACAATCAATGGGAAGAACAAGCTAAAAACGACTTCGTCAACAACCCAACAATTAATCAAGACTAAATGGTCAATATCTATGATTTAAATTGGCATTAATTACTGTTACACATCAACATTACTCGCTTTGGTAAGTGTCGCATGTTGCTCACAAGTGTCGCAAATGTCAAGCAAAGCATATTGCCATGATGCCTATTTCATACTTATAATGACATTAAGAAGACACTTAAAATACCTCAAACAATTGATTTGAAGGAAGAGGAATGGTTAACTGAAGTTAAGTACCTCTTGCCATATGAAAGAACCATTGAATATAGGTTTTTAAAAGAGAGTGCTCCACTATATCTCTCTTAGGAGCACTGGCGCTCCCCTATAAACTGCTAGGGTGCGTTATAGCACTGAACAACCCTTCTGGAGGAGAGCTATTGATTCTAAGAGTGTTGGTGCCCCCTAAAGCCTACTAGGGAGCGCTATAGCGCTCTGATGGCCCTTTTGAGGGAGTGTTGCCTATTCTGGTAGTAGTTGGTCTGTTGAGGAGAATAAGGGGAAGATATTTTCAATCTTGGAAGGCAGTTGAACTCGAACTCCTGGTCCAGCCATGATCTTAGGGAAGATCCCTGACTCAAAGAGGAAAATACTCAACTTACCCTAAAGATACCTCAAGAGGTTAGGCCTCTCTAAACCTATATAAGTAGGCTCTATCATGGTGGAAAGTGAGGAAGAATTAGAAGCATGAAACCTATGATCTCATAGGAAACACACAGTGAACTGGAGGAGATTAATCAGTGAAGTTGTTGTCATCTGGATTGTGGATCTTTTGAGCAAGGGTTAGACAAAGGGGATTTGACGAAGCTGATGCATTCGCATCTACAGTTGTAAGTTACTTCCATCATTGTTCTCATCAATATCACACGCTTGGCCTGTTTCTTTCTAGTTTGTGTTTAATCTTACATGAACTTGTCTCTAATAGATAGGTCTATTTCAAGCTAATATCAATAGAGTAGGAAGTGGTTGTACTATTGTTTGTCTACAGGGCTCATCAAGGAGTGAAAGATTGGAGCTCAAGTCGGAGCGTGCAGGGACAAATGCTGGTAAAAGGTACTTATTTTCTCCTTCCTCCTCATACATCAGTTTATATAGATCTAAAAGGAAGTCAGTATCCCTGATAAGCATCTTCTGTCTTAAGAGTTAAGAGTGTAGCTCTCAGGAGGAGATCTACCTGTCCGCAAGGAGATTTTCCTTCAACAGAAACCGACAACTCCACTGGGGAGAATCGAATCGAAACTTTTGGTTTTGATTTTTCCTCATAGACCTTGTCTTACCCTTTGATTGTTTTCAGACCTTGTTCACCCCTTTTTTGCCTGATTTCATGTGCTGATTGACTCCTTACCCCATCACACTCTTCTTGATTGCCAAAATTTGACGGAAATTTTGGGTTTTTGGACATTTTCATGAGCTTTTTAAGCTTGGCACCCCTGTGGCTGTGTTAACAGAGTGCCAACACTCCCTGGATGTGTTAGATAGAGTACTATAATGCTTGGTGCCCCTTACACTAGAGCGCCAACTCTCTTTTGGCAAAAAACCTTTCCAGAATTTCTTTTTCTAGGGTCCAGTCTCTGTGTTTCACTTGTTGAGACTCTCTGTGAGTCAATGCCTCTTCCCGTTGAACTTTGACATCCTTCCTTGTAAGGAACAAACACCTTGTTGTTCAGATTTTGTGGCCTTCTTCATTATTTTTTGAGTTTTTTGTTGTTGTTGGGAGTTTAAAATCAATTCACTGTTTTCTTTCCTATATGACTGAGCAAAAAAACTCTGGTGAAGGACATCAGAAGTCTACAAATCTTCTCTTTTGAGGTCATCGTTCTTGAACATCTCTCTTTTGTGTGAAATTCTTGATTTTCCTTGTTTTCTTTTTGCTTCTTGTTTTCGATCTAGCAAGAGGGTGTATTGTTTGTACCAAACTTGCTTATACATATCTGAGTTTCCTTGATCCAAAAGGTTAATTGGCAGGAGAAGTGTCATTTTGAATTAATCATTATTTGCACATAAACAATAAAGAGACATTTTAGTGATTGATTGACATTTCCAAAAAGTTTTAGCACCACATTGGATTTGATTGAAGAAAATTTGTTTGAGGATATTCCTTATTAGTGTTTGTTAGTGAAAATAACTCTCTCTCTCTCCCTTAAATAGACATTCATCGAAAAGAAATGACTGTTTATCATCTTTGATGCATTTTTTGGGGATTGAGTCATCATTCCATTTGTTTCACTTTCATGCACCCCTTTTGAGTAAAGAACAACTATAAAATGAATGCTAATTAAAAACTATCTAGAACATTTTCTTTTTAGGATCCTCCACCAACAGTAGACTAGGATTAGCACTTTGGATTAGGCTGTGAGCATAACTCTCCAAAGTTTCCAAAACAAACATTAGCATCCTGAGCTAGAGAGAGTCAAATCCAATTGTCATATAAGTTTTCCTGGGATCCCCCTCTCACACAGGGGTTACACACGAGGTCGCACTCGGGAAATCTACGGGGAATATCCCTCCATGGTTTGACTGATTGTAGTAGTCAAATCGTATTATGGGGATCGCTTAAAGGTATTCCCACAATGTTGAGTGGAATCATTTCAAGTTGATTTCCGGCTAGATACCCTGCCTGTATGTTCGGATTGGACTGTCGATTGTACCCACCCAGGGGCTGACTGCGAATTGGTAACCTTAGTGGCCATAATATTTAGGGTCTTACACAAGGTGACAGTGAAGGGAAGTCTCACTATTCCTGGAACAGACATTGGTCAAACTCACTCGGGCTCCTTGGAGGGTAAATCCACAATTACTGTGTGGAAGCTTGCACCAAGGTGAAACTCCGTTAAGCAGGTCACCATTGTAACTGTTCCACCATATCCCCGCCCCTTCTTGACTTGATCACACGATGTTGGATTTCATCACCAACTAGCACGGTCATCGAGAGAAGGTTTTGTTTGCTTGGTTGTGATTCCTAGATTCTATTAGTGTATGCTGCTTCTTTTTGGTAGTTGGCCATAGATTTTTTTTGCCGACTCTTTTTCGCCAACATCGACCCTCCACACCGTTTGTGTAGGCTATAGGGATTTACTCCAGAAAATATGGAAGAGACTACCCCTTTACCCCCTCATTCTATGGAGGAATCTCCTCAACAAAGCGAGGTTCACGACACTATAACCTCCCAAGAAGAAGTTCCCACCTCTTTAGAGGATTTTCGAATTGTTTCAGAGTCTCTGGAGGCTTTCTGCATTCCTGAGGGATATGAGAGATGTGTTCTCCAACTAAATTTAGTCAGTGAATTTGTCATCATCAATCCTTCTAACGTTCCAACTTGGTCTCATTCAAACCCTCTAGTTGAAGACCCCTTTTGGACCACATACGTTGTTCGAATCCCACCACGCATGGTGTGGGATCTTTACGGAATAGGAATAGGTGTTGATGTGCCTGTTACCTACACTGTACCCTTAAATCATTTTACCGGTACTACCGTTTTTTCAGCTACACCGTCCATTGGCCCAAGGTCCACTTTTTCTCTCCAGATGACCCACTCTACAATGGTCCCTCACGTGCCGACTATTCCCGCCGGTAATGTGGTGGTTAGCCAAGCTACAATTAGCACACCACTAACACCTATATCTTCATCATCACTCCCTTTTGGGTACAGAGCATTGAATTCTTCCATTGTCACTACTACCCAAGTTATTCCTGGAAGTTCTATACCTATACAACAACCCGGAGGGACCAGTCTTGGTGGCTTTAACCCATTAAGCAGCACCGGTCAGTCGTTTACGTCTGGTTCCCAAATTCTGGGAACTCCACCTCAAGCTGGGGGGCATCCTCCCACCGGAGGACAACTTCCATTTGGAGGGCACCCTCATGCTGGGGGGTAGCCTCAATCCAGAGCCTACCATCAACCTTATGGAAAAAATGTGTCTACCACACCCAATCCATGGAATATCCCTTTTCCAGGAAACCCACAGTTCTCGGGGGGACACAATCCTCAAGATCCACAACAACCTCTTCCCCCTCAATGGACTCATCTATATCCTCCTTATGGACAAACGCAAAATCTGGCTTATAATCCTCAAAACCCATCTGTTTATCCTCCGCTCGTGCATGTTTCTCAAACCCCCTCAAATCCTGTGTACCCTGGTCAACACCAACCTTATACAAGAGGAACCACTGGTTACAATTATCCACCTAACCCAGTGTATGGTCCTATTGGTGTTCCCATGCCACACCAGTATCACCCACAGGTTAACCGACAACTACCTTTCCTAGCGACTGTGGACCTCCCAGACTTGTCTCGGTTAACGAATGATCCTATTTTTCATTCTTCAGTTTGGCCAGCTATTCCTGCTAAACTTCCTTCTGATATTCCAAAATTCGACGGAAAGTCCGGAGAAGACCCAAACAACCATGTGATGACTTTCCATTTGTGGTGTTCATCGAACTCCCTCATGGACGATTCTATACGTTTGTGTCTTTTCCAACGAATGCTTACGGGTTCTGCAGCAAAGTGGTATATTGAACTACCATGTGCTTCTTTTCACGATTTCAACTCCCTTTCCATGTCCTTCCTCACACACTTCCAACTACTCATTCGATACGAGACGGGTATCGAAATATTGATCTGCCTTCGTCAGACAACCTCCGTACATATCTCTGATCATATTCATGAATGGAGATGACGACGAAGGTTAATCAAAGCGGTCATTCCTAACCAATTATTAGTGGAATGGTTCACTAAATCACTGTTACCCCAGATCGCTCGTGATGTTGCTATGGGTGGTGTAGTCACCGAGGAAGAAGCTATTGTTCGAGCTCAATACTTAGATTTGGTTTATTCACAATCTGGTACTCTATACGAATTGATACCAAATGCTACCCATGCCACTACTGATCCATCCAAACCATCGTCTACCTCACACGCGGATGGAGTCATTGGCTCCGTCAAAACCCAATCTACTTCCCAGTCGACTGGAACAACCCAGCGGTCCACTTCGACGTCTGCTCCCAGTTTGACCACACCCTCTTCTACCTCCCCTCAAACTCAGGTCTCTGAGGTGAATACGGTCCAATCGACCCCTTCACAACAATCTGGAGGCAAGAAGAAAGCAAGAAATAAACCGAAGAAAAACAACAACAATGAACAACCAAAAAATCAACCTCAAACCCTTGCTATCGGAAAACAACCACAACAGAAACCAAAATTCCCATGTCTCATTTGTGGTGATGATCACTACACCCGAGACTGTCCACATCGTGATGAAGTGGCCAAACTTTTTAAGGGAAATTCACAACCCACTGTGCTTACCTAGCCTTTTCCACAACAACAATCTTTGGTTGCTCAAACCCCCACTCCAGGGGGCAATTCCAACCAATCCCATGATGATGCCTCGAAAAGTGCCCACATTTACATGTTTAATTGGATTAATCTAACCACTCGCACTACAACATATGAGACGCCAATTAAACCTGATAAGCTGAAAACCACTAACGGTTCCTTACCGGACCCATTACCATCTTCCGTTAGTCCTCCATCTTCTAGCCCTCCATCCGGGCCACTTCAGATCGAGAAACCTTTGTTTGACTCCATCTTACGCCCTCCTAAGAGCACTATCCAGAAATCTACCTTTAATCCTAGTTCACGGGTTGCCCAAAACTACAACATCGTTGAAGATTTGGCTCAAGCACCATGTGGTATGTCTTCTTTGGAATTTCTACGACACTGTCCCAGTCAACATAGAATTCTCTTGGCTGCCATCGGTGCTTTTGATCCTGAGTCATCTAATAACCTCACGTTTAATCTGGATGATCATCAGCCTCGACTCTACCACCAACTAGCTTTTCAAATCGATGTTGTTTTTCACAATCAACAAATCCACCGAACTATCTTGGATGAGGGAGCCTCTACTTGTGTCATGTCTTTGGCTTGTTGGAAAGGCTTGAAATCACCCGCCCTTAACAAATCCCCTATGATGTTACACGCTTTCGATGGGTGAGGTTTTCATCCTCACAGACTTTTTCAATCCTTAGCCGTTCAGTTGGGCGGAAAAATTGTTACTGTTGATATCGAGGTGGTCGATGCCCCCCTCGATTACAACCTACTACTTGGAAGAAGTTGGTTCTGCGCTATAACTGTCGTCGCCTCGTCGGTGTTTCGATGTGTACAATTCCCCCATCAAGGCAAAATTGTCACTATCGACCAACTAGATTTCTGTACACCCGACACTCGTGCCCCCCCTATTACCAACAACATTCCTTTTTTGGGAGACCACAAAGTTACGTATGAAAGCGTTGGTGTTGTCTTGTTGAAAGATTCTAGCCTTATGGGTACCTTCCCTACACCACTTCCACCCACCACACATCATATTGCCACCGTCAATATGATTTCGACTATGGCTTATCAATCTTTGGAATCATCTGACCCTTGGATTGTACCTAGTCCTATGGAATTTGATGTGCTAGGTGACACCATGCCACTTAGCCCAGCTGAGGCTGCATACGTGGCTATTAAATCTGCCTCTCCCTCCCTGGACAACCCTCATTTATTGGCACCCAATGCCTACTTGATGCCATCATGGTTGGATTCCCTATCGTCTGCAATCGATTACATTTCCCACATTTTTCCTTCCGACAAATCTATAATGGAAATGCTTAGTATCGATGACGTACCTTGGGATGATAACCATCACGGATCCTCTTTTCTTTCACCTCTAGAAGAAATTCACAAAGACATACACTCTTTCTTCCCTCCTGATGTTACCAATTCTCCACAATTTCCCATCCTCACACAAGATACTCTTTCTGAGGGGAATATGGGTAATATCTCTACTACGATCGTTATTGATATTTCGATCAAAGAAGGCGTTGTGAAAAACATTAACCTTGGTGCTAATTGCACACCCGAAGAAGTGGTATCTTACACTGCTCTGTTTAAAGAATTCTATGATGTCTTCGCTTGGAGCTACAAAGAAATGCCAGGAATCGACCCCTTGATCATCGTGCATGAAATCAAGACTTACCCAGGTGCGAAACCTGTTCGACAGAAACTCCGCCTGGTTCATCCCAAGAAAATCGCAGCCATAAAGGCAGAAGTTGAGAAACTTTTAAAATCTAGCTTTATCTATCCTGTCTCTTTGACAGAATGGGTCTCCAACCTTGTTCCGGTTGCCAAAAAATAGGGGACCATTCGTGTCTATGTTGACTATCGGGATCTCAATAAGGCTTGTCCAAAGGACAACTACCCTACGCCCTTCATTGACCAGATCATTAATAATTGCGTTGGGAGTATAATCTTCTCTTTCATGGATGGTTTCTCCAGGTACAACCAGATTGAAATTTTACCTATTGATCAACATAAGACAGCCTTTATCTGCCCATGGGGAACTTTTGCCTATCGGAAGCTACCTTTTGGTCTCAAAAATGTTGGTGCTACTTTCCAATGGGCCATGTCATACGCTTTCCACGATATCAAGCATATTGCAGAACCTTACCTCGACAACTTACCTGCCCACTCATCTAATTGATCAGATCACATTGATCACTTACGTGCTATTTTTCTTCAATGTCGGTTTTACCGTATCCGCTTGAACCCACATAAGTGTATTTTTGTTGTCAAATCCAGTCGACTCCTTGATTTTTTTATCTCTAAAGATGGGATTCGGGTGGATCCCTTAAAGATTAAGGCTATTCTGGCCTTACCCCCTCCTACTAGTTTGACCCAACTCCAAAATTTACAAGGAAAAGCAAACTTCCTTCGTCATTTCATTTGTAACTACGCTGAGATAACTAAAGGATTCATGCGATTGTTGCAGAAAAACACCCCTTTCATCTGGGATGACATTGCTCAATGATCATTTGATTCTCTCAAGCATGCCTTGACCCACGCACCTTTGTTGCACCCTCCAGAGTATACAAAGGACTACATCCTTTACTTAGTTGCCTCCACTTCCACTATTGCGATGGTGTTAGTTCAGGAGGACCCCAATGGTGAGGAACATGTGATCTATTACCTGAGCAAGAGTCTATCTGGACTCGAACTTCGATATTCACATGTAGAAAAACTGGCTCTGGCGGCCGTCATCGCTGTCCAGATATTTCACCATTACATCTTACTACGCACCACCACTGTAATTGCGGACTCAAACCCCATGTACCATGTCTTGACACGTCAAGTGCTCGGGGGAAAATACTCTAAATGGATCGTCATCCTTTAGGAATTCAATCTTGAATTTGCGAAGTCCAAAGCCAAAAATTCCCTGGTGTTTGCGGAGCTTATCTGTGACCTCCCCCATGTTGATGAAGATATTGAACCTAGAGATTCTCTCCCTGACGAAAATCTCTTCCTCATTAGCACCTCTGATCCTTGGTATGGAGACATCCTCCTTTATCTCCAAACCCAATGCTTTCAGCCTAACACTTCCTATGAAGAGCGTTGATGTATTCGCCACCATTCTCGTCGTTATCTTATTGTCGGCAATACCTTGTATCGTTGTGGTATTGATACTATCCTTTGACGATGTTTGATTCATGCAGAGGCTGAACGCATTCTGAATGACTGTCAGCTTGGAGCCTGTGGCGGTCACCTTTCTGGGATGGCTACAACCCAGAAAATTCTACGTGCCAGCTATTTTTGGCCCTCGATTTTCAAAGATTGTATTGAGGCAGTCAAAAAATGCCCACCCTACCAAGTTTTTGATAACAAGGCACGTACCCACCCTACTACACTGCACCCCATTATCGCCATCGGCCCCTTTGCCAAGTGGGGTATCGATTTCATGCAATGTAAGCCTACCTCAGCTGGGGGGCACAGTTATATAATTGTCACCATCGACTACTTTACAAAATGGGTTGAGGCTATGCCTACCTTTCTGAATGATGGTCATACAACAACTCTTTTTGTTTTTAACCACATCATAACTCGTTTTGGTGTATCATGCGCCATTGTCACCGATCACAGTTCACACTTTAAGAACCAGATGATGAGTGAATTGCACGCCAAGTTGGGTTTTCACCATGAAAACTCATCCCCATACTATCCTCGGGCCAACGGACAAGTTGAAGCCATCAACAAGGTCCTCAAAACCATGATTCAACACATGGTAGGGGCAAATAAAACATCCTGGCATCTACAAATTTTCTCCGCTCTCTGGGCTTACCGTACTTCCGTGAAAACCGCAACTGGGTTCACTCCTTTCCAGTTAGTGTATGGCATCGAAGCTATTTTACCAATCGAGTGTGAGATTCCATCTCTGAAACTTAAAGTAGAACTCCTACCCCATACTTCTGCCGAAGAAGAACATTTCTTATATCTGACCAAACTGGACGAAACATGTCGTGATGTCGCTCTCGTTAATGAGGCACATCAGAAACGAATAAAAAATCAATACGACAAATCCGTCCATCCTCGGATTTTTGCAGAAGGAGACTTAGTCCTCGTCTATGACCAGGCTTATGACAAACTAGGGATAGGTAAGTTAGAACCTTTATGGCATTGCTCTTACATTGTGAAACGTGTTCTGCACAGAGGCACCTACGAGTTAGTCGATTATGATGGAATCTCCCTAGGAGAGCCCCAGAATGGGATTTACCTTAAAAATTACTATGCCTAGATCACCTAGCATGTGTACTTTGTACATTATTGTATTTTAGTTTGGTGTGTCTGTTTCTTTTGCGTGCCCGAGTTTTACCTTTGCCACTCATAACTGTGTCTTGTGTTCTCATGCGTAGATGACGTCTTCCTTTCCTATCTTTGTCGGGTTTGCGGATGGCGCTAGTCGACACACCCAGAATGTTGCTTCTGCAGTATGGGTCATTTACCAATTTGATGAGTTGGTGAGTTCAGGAGGTATTTGCTTAGGACCAACAACTAATAACATGGCAGAATATCATGATTTCATCCGACTTTTGACCCAAGCCTCCTCCCTAGGTATCTCTCGTATCATTGCTAACCTAGACTCGCAACTCGTGGTCTATTAACTTAATCGTATCTACGCTATTCGTAATCCTATCCTGCTACATCTCCACCTACGAGTTCATCGTCTTGAACGAATATTTGATTACATAGAATACAGACATATTCCAAGAGAACTCAACAATGTTTTGGATTCGTTAGCCAATTACATCATGGATCGGTATCTCGCCCATAGATAAGGTTTCATGAAGGAAAACAAATTGTACATCACATGTAAATTAAAACACATCACATTAAAAACATCATCATTTACAAATCTTCTGGCACTGTAAAAACTTGAAACTATATATATATACATAGCGTGACTGAAAATGTTTTGATTACATCAAAAAAGTATTTGGAAGAGAAAAACTTTGGGTCTTTACACCCATACAACATCGTTCGACAAGTCATACAAAATATACAATCACCAGAGAGACTCTAATCTCTCTGCACTGCATTATGCTGAGAATAACATATCACTGCACGCACTATTCGTATCAGTAGAGAATTAACATTCTTGGGCACCCCCATAGTGTGTCTCTGTAGATGTAAAGGCACTTCTCTCCTCTGTAGAGGAGGAATGCCCATCATAAGGCCTTGAAGGTTTCTTTCAAACTCCCGGATACCTAACTCTGGTGCCCCCGGATCTACTGCAACCTGAGCACCCCCACGATGTCCCGGTACTGGTATCTCAGCTGGATGCACTGCTCCCTTGTCTGCATGTTGAAAACAATACATCCATTAAAAACTCTTCTACGTACCCAAAAAAATATACATACGTTAAAAACTTAAATAAAATAAAAACACTAGACAAGGTGTTGTTTAGTCTCTCACCTGACGCATCCCAATCTTCCCCCGCTGGTAGAATTAAATCCATGCTCCCGTGAAAGTCCACCTCGGCATATGGAAATTCTTCTACCCAAATATATTGGCGTCTCAACCAAGCGAAGAAGTCATCGGTGAAATGGAACTCTGACTCTGCCACTAGTCTCGAAGACAGGCTAGTCCACCATTCCATCCGTGGTTCTCCCATTGGTCATACCGCTAATGAAATCTGAGGCTGCATCTGGGGGATGCGCTCTAAGAAGAATGAGACCAAGAAAGAACCATATATGAACTGCTTCTACCCCATCCTACATATCAAAATCTATTCCTTCACATTCTGAAGAAACCCTGTGCTCCAGTTAAATAGTGTTGGCTCCAAACACTGTACGCCATAAGCTACCTGTGATCTCGACGCCAGATGTGCGCTAGTGCTTCCTATCACACTCATGATGGCAAACAAAATAGACCGAAGGGGTAATTCTCTGATATCCTTGATGGGGATTCTACCCCCCACTAGTCTTTCTCCTGGGACACAATGACGTGCCAGGTACACATCCACTTGCTTAGGAAGCGCCCTCTGTTCGAAAAAAGCTATAGGAGCCCCTCTTTTCAAGAGGCCAGTCAAGAAATATACATCTTCCAACTCGATGGTTAGAAGTTGTGTTCCGATCCGAAACCCTTTCTCTGCGACATCCCACAAGTTGATTATGTGCTCAAGCGGAAGGATCTATTTCTTCATCTTTTGCAGTTTGAAGAATTTCAGAAGGCCACAATCTCTCAATGCGGCCCACGTGCGAGGACTCTGCAAAGAAGCCAAATCATCGAGCTCATGCTCCCGTTCCTTCCACTCAATCATGGTCGTTGCCAAAATCACCTACAAACAAAGAAAAACAAATCATTTCATTATTCAATTTTTCAGCAATTTCTTAAGTAATTTAAAAACTTGAAATCTATTGCCCATACTGTTCAAAAGGGACCACACCCTCCTTTTATTACTCAATAATCACTACGCAGCAATAAAACATTTTAAATTAAAATAATTTTCATCAATGGCTGCGTGAGCATATTTTTGAGTTTCTTATGGATTCCTTAACAAAAACGACCTATCTACTCAAGTATCAAGGCGTTGGCATCTATGCTACCACCCTCTAAAAGCGTTTTTGTAAAAAAACATCTTTTTCCCATCGTTTTGAATAGAGGCCAATTTGATTTTTTTTGGACAACCTAGGGCTTCGTTTTTTTATTCAAATATTGTTGTAAAAACAAATTTTGAACCATGTAATTGAAAGAGGAGGAAATGAAGATCTACCTGGTCCAAACAGCGAGATAAATGATCAACCGTAACTTCGGTATCAAGCAAAACAAGATCCACCTCCAAAATGAGAATCTCCACTGCTACAAATCCTTATGCAAATGAAATGGTAAATGAAGATTTTTCTTGTATTACTATTTACAAATTTCCATTTTTTTATAAGGTATAGTTATTTGTGGGTTTCTTTAACAATATAATGGCCTCACTAAACCTCTAGATTGCAATTTTGACACTACAGGTTTCAAAGCAGTTTTGATCATTTGTTTACCTTGTCACCTCCACGAGCATAGTCTTAGTTCGTTCTCAAACTCGAGAATATAAGAACGCACCGGGTAAACTTTTATCTCTTTTTCGGACCGGTATGGAAACACGAAAAAGGAACCCCCTGGAGTCACCTTTAAACTCTTTTCAGACTCTCTAAACATGAAAAGATCGTCGAGTGATCTTGCTTCCTTTCACACTCG
>JZKD02S2070122.1:1148516-1162187 GCA_000966675.3 Picea glauca | reverse complement strand
TTGAAACGAACAGTTTAAGGATTATGAATATAATTTTTTCTAAATTTTTCACTATGTATTTTTAGAGATACGAATATTTCATTTCACTGAATAATAATGTAAGCTGAAAATATTATGAAGTGATTTTTAAAAACAAATTAATAAAATTCAATAAAAATAATTAAAATGAAAACAAATTATAGGAATTGAAAGAAAATTCATTTTCGCAAATGTTGGTGTCATTTTCAAAACATCTGAGTATTTGCAGGAGTCTGCAACCTCCAAACTTCAGGTAAGCTAGAGGGAATTATCTGGTTCCTACATACAGTCCCATTCTCTAGTTTTCAGCTGAAAGAATCTGTAACGACCACCGTCGTTTCGACAACATGAGATGCATAACAAGTGAAATTTGTTTTATTTATTTTTAAAGAAGGAAGGTAACCACAACAACAGTCAATCAACAAAACTCGATGACGAACACAACACACGCAATTCAGGGAACAAACAACTTAAGGACCCAACATACTAGCACATCATACAGTTGGATCCAACATACAAAAATCAATTACAAAAAATAAAAACGAATACCCTGTCATCCTACCCTGGAAGGTTAGGACCTCCAGGACACATAAGCAACGCTCAAGCCTAGGTTCCCATCCATTTTTAGCATTTAAGGTCTCAAGGTTGGCGACTATTCTGAGGAACAAGGAGGTGTATACATCCCACCCGACACATGTAAGATCACACCTACTAAGATAAAAGACAACATCAATCAATCCAAACACATCATCTTCGATGACTAGTAACTAGAACTTTCCCAGGAAGCGAGAGACAATCACAATAAATGTTAAAAAAACAAGAACAACCTTAAATACAACAACATCATCCACATCGGGAGGTGCATGACCCTAAGCCAGGTTCCATATGTTCTTATCGATTAACACACACCATGACCCAATCACAAGGCATCACGTCGCCACATTACGACAAGGCACTAGGAACCCATCCACAAACAAAATAATTCTAAACCTTCAACCCAACATAAAATCCAACCAGCCTAAAATCCAACTTGTACTGTCATACATTATACGACTCTCTTAGATGAGGGTGCTCTAAATAATAAAGAAAAAAGAATGTAGGGTGACTATATTCGATACAATTAATTTGGCGCAATGACTAGTAGTAAATAATTAAAAATTCATCATCATAAGGACTCATTCACAACATAAGTAATCACTCACCATCTAAAAGTAAAAGCATCTAACAATATTTAAGCAAAATATACTTTCCATTCAAGGGTTTATTATTCCAGTAACTCATCTATAAATTTTACTTCTCGGGTTCTAAATTCCTACAAGGAAATCAACTCTTAAAATGAAAGTAAAAAGAAGGGTGCCACACATTGGACACCCTTACTTAATGTCATGCAAGGTGCAATATTTATTGACTACTTCATGAGAAAACAAAAAAATTGCTTCAACAATATTTAAATAATTAACCATCAACCCATCATTAAACAAATATCATAAGATCATGACCATCATTGAATCATCACCTTTCAAAACATTTATATCCTAACATCCAAATTAATTTACACTAATGGTCTAGAATGACATTAACAAAATTGTTTTTCTCCCGGCCCATATGTTTTGATTTAAAACTTTAATTAGGATTACCCATTAATATAAATAATTTTTTTCAATATCCTATAAATTTATTATCAACAGGTTTTACACATAAATACTAATGCCCAGTGACCCATGGGCATTTAATTATCACCTGGTCATGGGCATTGAATTATCACCTTGAAAGTACAATCCTGATTTCTGTGATCATGGGTAGCATAACCATATAATTTTAAAAGTTAAGGTCTATTTTTGGAAATGTGAGTCTTGTACTTCAGCATATTTAGGAAATCGACATTTCATCTATAGGCAATATAAAAGAATAGTAGATAAAACTCCCATGATCTAATGTTATCCTGTCCAAGGGGAGTATTGGAAACCTTTTCAAGGAGTTGTCCTTTTGGGTCTTTCCACTTTTTCAACGAATCATCGTATGTTCATTCCGCTAGAATCATATTCTATTAAATCTGGACTCCCTAGGATAAGATTTGGAGCAATACAGTAAATAAAAATTAGATTCCAAAACAGACTCCAAAGGAACAAAATCCTTTTAATCGTAGAACATCTTAACCACTGACAAACCAAGATCTGTTGATTTCAGGGTTTATTGTATAACTCTGCAAGTAGGCACATCATCCTTTACTAATGCCACTGAAAAGAGAGCAAAAAAATTTCTTCCAAGTATTTAGTAAATAATTTAGAATTTTCGAAAAGAAACCAAACCAAAAACTTGGACAAGCTATGAAAAGACTTTGGGTCTATTAATATTGTAGAAATTTAAAACTCAATACTACACTGTGTCCGTTGTTTTTTTAATACGTCTATAGTGTCTACCATGTCATTCTTAGTTACAGAGAGTCATGTCACATATCTTGTGCTGCCATATAGTTCTCCCATGCAGTTTTATTTTATTGCAGGATTACAACATTGCGAGAGAAGTTGTCGTAAATGGTGGTTAAATTTTCTCACACCCGCCATCAATTGAGACAATTTGAGTTTTGTAACGAACCCAACAAGAAGAAAATTTTTCAGGAAAAAAAAATTAAACACAGTCCCACAATTCGAATCGCAACACAAACAAATATCAAAATGCAAGAAAGGTTGGGGTCCTGAGCAAGTTTAGCATGCGAAGTGACCAGCCTAAAAGATTCAGGTTCAGCAATGATATTTTTAACTTTTGTAGATTGCAGTTGATGTTTGTGTCAACATCCAGGGATGAAATGTTAATGGAACTGAAAAAAACTGTGGGAAAGGAACCTCCATTTCTGCATATGGGAGGCCTTTCCACTGATCAAAAAAATGTTTGCAAGGGCCTGGCACAAGAATCCTCAAGAAGCAAAGGAACTAGATTGCTAATTACCACATATTGTACATTAATTTCTTTTCAACATCTTCAACCAGTTGTTCCAAGAATGAGAAGATAACATGTTAAGGTTGATATCAACGAGGAAGCATATGAGGTTAAGGCACGCTAGTAACATAAATCCTTTCACTTTTGTAGCTTAAGGTAAAACTTTTAGCCGAGCAAGGCCAAGCCCTGCTTGCCAAGGGGGGAAGTGAAATTTCCACATAAACAAATCATAAAGTATTAAAGGTTATGCACGCCTTGAATCTTTAGTAAATATTGAATGTATCCGGTGTTGAAGATGAACGAGGAACCTATTTACCATAGAATTGGTGTAGGGCACTATCTAGTTTCTTTAAAAATACAACTAAAACATTTAGAAACAAGTAATCTGACACTTTTGGAAGAAAACAACCTTTCTGGATTTAGCAACTATAGTGTAGGAATATTGTATCATAAAAACCAATCAATATTCATATACATATAATTAGAACCAATATACAAAGGAAATTACACATACATACTGTCACTGAAGGTGTAAATCTTGAGTCGATGTCCCACACGTGCGCTTCATCCAGCTCTCGCTTTTCGACTGATAAGACCTCACCAGTACCTCCCAGCCAACGCTAGTGGTACTCTTCTCCCCCCTGAGCCCCCCCAAGCCGCAAAGGGGCCACACACACAATACTAAAGAATGCTAGTACCCATCTTGCCTCACAAGGTCGAGCTACCACTTGTTATTCGAGTTAGGTATCCAACTCCCACAAGAGAAATTCAGTCAAGATAGAATTTTGGCAGCGTAACCTTACACAAACTATATGTGATCCATACTCCTCCTCCGCCATCCTTTTTATAGATTTTTCAAGTGATTAGTTTCCCAAGCCATCATTAGATTCCTTTTTCATTTATTTAATTAGGAAAAACCTCCCACGTACACATGTCACTCAATCCCCTAGTTGCACGAGAAAATCAATTTATTAATTAATTAATTTTTTCTATTTTCCTCACCCACCTAAAAGTGTTCCTAAAAACGCTCCTCGGTGTCCCATTATTCCCTTACAATTCTTAAATGACTTACATCTTACTTAAATCCTAGATGAGTTCATAAATAGAAAGTTCCAAGGCTAAATTCCTTACTAAGTTAGACATTTCCCTGTTTCTTTAAGTTTCCCCTTTTCTTTAAGTTTCCATTTTTCTTTAAGTTTCCCCCTTTTTAATGAAGTTCAGAATTAACAAGTTTAGAAAAACAACCATTTACCCCCTTTTAATAAATAAACCTTCATTAAAAATTTTACTTTAATAATAAAGCTTGAATTTTCTTTACCCCCTTCTTGTTATATGTCTGATTAATTTTTTGTTTTTTTTTGTTCAAATGCTTTACTTAGACATAGGTTTTAATTTCACTAGGTTGGGTGACATTCTTTAAGGGAACAATTAGTTATTAAACTTTATTCATACCATCATCTATTTTAAGGCCAACCAGGTCCTAAGGAGGCATAGTTTTCTAGGTACTAGGTTTATTAACTTACCCAAGTTCAAACCACGACATGCCCTTCAAGACACACTATGTTCTCCAAGGGTGCCACTCGCTTGCATTCTTGTTTTATTTGCACAACATTCCCTTCAAGATGAACTACGTGCTCCAAGGGTGCCACTCGCTTCTTAATTGAATTTGGTAGATGTCAAAACCCTAGAGTCAATACTCTGTTAGGTGATCTTGTGGGAGACTAAGGGCCTCTAAGGAATAAGGACCCTGCCTTATTGTGTGCCCCTTAGAATCATCGTGAGTGACTGTCACAATCTTCCCTCACAACATCGTGGGTATTCTCGAAGTAGGTAATCGTTAACCTACAATTCGAGCCACAACAAGAGTGATAGTAGGTTGTGGCAGGGTTGTTGCCACACCTCTCCCTCAATGTCTCTAGTTGTCATGTGTGACCCATTTACTCAAAATGTGAGTCTGGTTGGAAATATATCGTTAGCCTGCATCCCTCAATGAAACATATCAGCGATAACAATCAACATCATAATATCTAATCATGTGTACATATGTCACATCAACAACATTCAAACCCTAACAGTCCACTCCCTGACTCGATCCAGAGTCCAAGGAGTTTCATCGATGCCTCAGAATCCTCTAATGTTCAGAGTCCTGCACACTCAGGAGCACCTAGTCAATAGCACTTGTCAATGTAAATAAAAAAAAAATAGCATATCATCAAATCCACAATATCTCATAATAATAATAAAAACAACCAATAGTATAATGACCCAAATCACTTTCACGAAAGTGTCCTCAAAGAATAAGTATGCTCAGTCTGTGCAAGAGAAGGATGTTACATACACCCCCTCTTGTTTTAAACTTCGTCTCGAAATTTCACAGTATGTAAGTGCCGAAATAAAGTGTATCATGGTATCATATGTCTAGCTATCAAGAAAAAATGGAAACTGTTGACGCATATCATATGCGTCCTCCTAGGTCACCGACTGTGGACTATAGTTGTCCCACTAGACCTTGACCTGATCTACTATTCGACGTTGTAGTTTTTGAATGTGATGGCCCAGGATATGGATTGGCTTTGTCGTGAACGCACCCTCATATGATACCTGCAAGGAACTCATGTCAATAACATGTGTAGGATCACTAACATAATGTCTCAAAACAGCTATGTGAAAAACATCGTGCATAAGCTTCAAATAATCAGGCAAGGCTAGTCAATAAGCCATGTGCGTCTTCTTTTCCACAATCTCAAAGGGTCCCACAACCTTGGGAGAGATTTTAGCACCCTTTCCAAAATTGATCAAACTCTTATGGGGTTTCACCCGCAAGAAGACTCGATGGCAAACTTCATAACTACGGTTGACATGATGCGCATCGACATAACTCTTAGGTCAATTATGCACTTCCTTGATCCTTTGTCTTATTATTTTCATTTGATCTTCCATTTCTTGGATTGCTTCTAGTCCCACTAGGATGTTATCCTCAAGTTGATCCCAACTCAAAGGCATCTGACACGGTGTCTTGTAAAGAAACTCGAAAGGTGCCATCTTAATGGTGCTTTGATAATTGTTGTTATATGCAAATTATACCAGTGGCAAGAATTCAACGCTTCTCTTGATCCATCACATACATACACAACATATCCACCAAGATTTGGTTTCTTCATTCAGTCTTCTCGTCTGTCTCCGGGTGATACGCAAAACTAAATTTAAGTTGGGTTCTCAAGGCCTCTTGGAAACTAGTCCAAAATCATCTTGTAAAAACCAATCCTCTATCAGATATAACCCTCCTAGGCACACCATGCAACCTCACTGTCTCGCTAATGAAAACTCTAGCTATGTCAGGTGCTTGATATGTCATACACACAGGAATAAAATGAGCACTCTTCATCAGAGTGTCGACTAACAAAAAAATCGAGTCATGTCTCCTTGTCATCAGTATAAATCCAACAATGAAATCCATCAAAATTACCTCCCATTTTGATTCCGGAATAGTGTGTGGTTGTAGTAATCCTTCTGGATGTCTATGTTAATCCTTCACCTACTAACATTATAGACATCTTGCCACGTAGTTGACTATGTCTACCTTCATTCCTTTCCAAAAGAATAAAGGTTTAAGGTCTGCCCTCATCTTCGTGACTCCAAGATTAGCCATGTACACTGCTTTGTGAGTATCATTTAAGATCAAAATCCTGAACTCGTCGTTGGGAGATACTTAAATTCAACTTTTAAATATCAATAATCTATCGTTGTCCACAGTAAATCCCTCAAATTTTGGTACCATCATTGTGTTTTGTCCAATAAAATCCTTGACCTCTTTGAACCATCCATTGTTTCACTATTAAATTAGAATATTTTCATGTAGATTCATTTGAAGAGAAATCACTGAAAATATGTGTGGTCTCTGACTCAATGCATCAACCACTCTATTCATTGTTCATTTTATGTAAGTAATCTCTAAATCGTACTTTCTAATCAATTTCAACCAACGTCATTTTTGCGAGTTCAAGTCACTTTGAGTAAAGATGTGTTGTAAACCACAATGGTCCATTTTTAGTTCAAATTTTCATCCAATAAGTTAGAGTCTAAGAACTCTCAAGGCATAAAAAATGTATAACAACTCCAAATCGTGTGTCGCATAGTTCTCCTCGTTCCTTCTCAACTTTCTCGATATGTAAGTGATCGTTGTACTGTCTTTCATCAAGACTTTGCCTAAGCCTTCCTTGGATGTGTCAGTGCATACCAAGAATTCCACATCCATATCAGGGACCTTTAGTATCGGTCTTGTCTTCAACATCTCCTTGAGCCTCCAAAATTCCTCTGCATATTTTTTGGTCCAAACAAACTTATTTTCCTTCTTCTACAATTCTGTGATCGGATTTCTATCTTCGAAAAACCCTCGATGACCCATCAATAGTATCCTGCTAAACCCATGAAGCTACGCACTTCTGGAAGATTTGTCAGTGTATTACATTCCATAATAGCCTCAAACTTTGTTGGATCCACAATGATACCTTCGTCAGAGATGACATGCCCTAAGTAGTGAATCTTCTATTGATAAAATGAGCATTTCGCCAACTTCCCAAACAATTTGTTCTCTTGTCGACACTGTAGTACGATGCGCAAGTTCTCTTCATGTTCCTCCATCATCCGAGAGTAAATCAAAATATCGTCAATGAATACTTAGATGAACTTTTCTAAGTATTCATGGAACACCCCGTTCATCAAACTCATAAATACCCCTGGGGCTTTCGTCGGTCCAAATGGTAAAACAATAAACTCGTAATGTCCAAACCTCATCTTAAAGGCAGTCTTAGGGATGTCTTCCTCCTTGATCTGTAACTATTGATACCCTGATCTCAAGTTGATCTTTTAAAACATCGTAGCATCTTTCATCTAATCAAATAGATCATCAATCATTGGCAACAAATATTGATTCTTAATCGTTTCCTTGTTCAATTGATGGTATTCAATGCAGATTCTCCACAACCCATCCTTCTTCCATATGAAAATAACAGGCGCACCCCATAGTGACACACTTCGACGTATAATTCATGGGTCCAGCAACTCCTTCAATTGAATTTTCAACTCTTGTAACTTAGGGGTCAACTTCCGATAAGGCATTCTCTCTATCGGTTCAGTTCTTGGTTTTAGGTCGATGGTAAATTCCAATTCCCTCTCCGGCGACATCCCAGGTAACTACTTCGGGAAGACATCCACAAAATCTCGCACCACCGGAAGGTTTTCTAGACCTTCCATTACGCCCTTCTCATTTAATGCAAGGATCGCATATAGCTTACATCCCTTGTGCATGCTCTTTCATAGCTGCAAGGAAGAGATGAACCTCAGGGAAACTCCCTGGTTCCAACCTATAATCATGCATCTCTGTCCCTCATCATCGACCAAGCTCAATCGTTTCGTCTTATAATTGAGTATCGCCTCATTGGATTCCAACCAGTCCATACTGATCACGGCATCATAAGATCCTAATATCATGACGTACAAGTTGTCCCTCATGAAAAACTCTCCTAGGTTAAGGCTACATCCCGTAACCTTCCCTCCAACCTTTTGTTTGTCTCTCGAAGCCATTTCTACAAAGCTAAACTCATTTTGTTTGACTTCCTTTACCTTAATTAGTTTTAGCACTGCACCAGAAATAAAACTCTTTGTAGTACCTGGATCTATCAAAATACAAAGGGTTTGGTCGCCGACAGTACCTGATGTCTTGATAATAGTCAAATGGTGCTCTTCCTGGCAGTTATTCACCATTGCATGAATCCAATGGGCCTTTCCCAAATCTTCCATGGTAGTGGGTCCGACTGATCTAGATGATCTGGTCCTCTCCACTGGGTAGTCATGCTGGTAATGTGGCTCTCCACATGTCCAACACCCTTTCTTCAGTCTAGTACTCCTAGTACCCGAAGAAGAAGTTGACGGCCCACCGGCCTAGAACCGTGGTTTGCTCTACTGAACAGGCCTAAAATGATGTTGTTATGGTCGACGTTGTTGTTGGTGTTGTGGTCCTCTGTAAGTATTTTGTTGCTGAGGCACCGGTCGTCATGGTGTAGTGTATGTGGATCCTCCTTGAGTGCCTCAAAATCCCGGTGAATGTCTAGTTGGTATCTGATGTTGCAATGCACCAAATCACACATGTACCACTAGTCTCGCTAGACTCCTTCTCTGAACCCCATTGATAAGATCCTCCTCTACTATGAGGGACTTCTTGACATCATCATGCATGTTTTGAGGTAGCAGAATCCTCACCTTTGCATGAATTTTGATGTTAAGGATGAACACGAACTTGATGACCATAAGCTTCTTGGTATTCAGGTATGAAGAATACCGAAGCAGCTCCATGAAACGACCCTCGTACTCGGGCACCGTACAGTCGGCCTGTCACAAGGTGTTGAACTCATATAGATGGCTCTCAATGAATTCCTCAGAGAGATACCTCTCCCAGAAACTTTCCTCGAACAATTCCCATGACACGTCTTCGACTACCATGTTCAATTGTGGAAGGAGCGTCTTCCATAGAAGAGCGCTCCACTTCAGTTGAAATACCACCATGCAGACCTTCATGTTGGAGTTATAGTTGCGAAGTGAAAAGCACGTTGACATATTCTCCAACCATTCCTTGGCAGTTGCACCATTCGGGGCACCAAAGAACTCCAAAAATTTAACCTTCTCAAGTTCGCGGTGAATGCTACCAGTACCAATCGAAGCGCGTGGTGGACCCTCAAGAGGTTTTGGTGCCCTAGACTCATCTCTATCCAAATAGATGAGTAGTTCCTCATACATCTTCTGAAAGGACCTCATCATCTGAGCCACATCACCCACAACTATTTGTTCCTGCCCGACAACCTGTTCGTCTCCTTGGGGGGTTAGACCCGTCGGGTGTGGATGCTACTAGGGGCGTCGTGCCTCCTCCTCTAGTACCCCATTGTCTTCCTCCGCGGTGTCCTCTAACAATGATTAACTTCATGAATACAAATCAATTTAATTAGTGACATTTATAAAAAAATATCTAATCAATTGAAGCCATAGTGATCCCAAGTCGCAAGTTGAACCGACTATGATACCATATGTAACAAACCCCATCATTAAGACAACATGCTACGCATAACAAGTGCAATTTTTTTTTTAAAGAAGGAATGTGACATCCACAAAAATAAATTATTTTTAAGTTGTAAATTTCTTAGGAAATTAATTTCTATTTTTGGCAAATTCGAAATTGGAAAATATTTGCCATTTATGGAAATTTTGAATTTCAAATTTGGTTAATTGTAATTAATGACTATGACTGTTGGGTAGAGATATGATTTGAACCAACTAACTACTTGATTATGACACTTGTATGAAACAAAATATTTTATGATTATTGTTGGAGGACAAATGGAACAACCATGTTGAAATCAACTGACCATGACTCCATGAGTGGGGAACATGTTGGAACTACCTCAGGGATGATTATTACAAGTGGAAAATCCATATTTGGCCATGGGAAACCCCTGAAAATTAGGGATTTTGAAAGATATGAAAATTCCCAAGAGGGAAAGAGACCTAGGAACTTTTGCTTTTGGAAATATAACATATGTGAGGAGGCAGGATGTTGCCTAGTATGTTGGGGAAAATTATTGATTTCTTGTTGTTATGAACATTACCTACTGAGTGTGAGGCAAGGAGAAGACTGTTGAAACTGAAAGGAATTTTTTGAGGAGGAGTTTTGAATTAGCCCTCATGGATTCATAGTCAGGCTAGGGGGTGAGAAGGACAAGTGATTTGGCTGCCCTATTCTAAGGTTGAGAGGAATGTGGTTGTTCCTTTTGTCTTTCAGCGTACTGGTTCAGATATGTTATTCTATCCCTTCTCTAGATGAATGTTTTATCGTTAAATATCTGATAGAATGCATCTGTTAATTCCGAATCAAAGTAATACTATGGGCGAAAGATCAAATTGAATGCCATTGAACTTAAGAACTCGCAGAATGCCTCTAAACTAGTTCTAAATGGATTATCTATGTTGTGTCTTATTGTTGAGTGAATGTTAATTTTCGTGTGATACTAGTTGAAAGAATTGCCTGGTCAAGCTTCTGGAAGTATGGTTCTGTGAGTTAGATTACTATTGTAATGAGATAAACTATAGGTGAAAAAACTCTAAACTAAATTGTAATCACAACTTAAGAATTATCTATGTACACAATGTAAATGAAATTGAATAGTGTAGTCATGTATACACAAGCATATGCCTACATTCCTATAAGTAAATTTATATACAAAAAAACATAGTAATTAATTGAGATGTTTCTTTCATGTACATGCTAAATCGAAACAAGGAGAAACTCTATATATGTACGGAATAGAAAGAAAATATACATTTGTATCCTGCTGAAGGAAAGTACAGAGTCACAGTATTCACAAAATATCGAAGTAAGGTAAGACAACATTGCATACTCATATAGCCTAATAGATACCTATATGATACGAATATATATATATATATATGTCTGTACAACAGTTTTATATTCTAGTTTCCTTTAACTTGAGATTCGATTTCCAAAAGAAAATGTAGACCTTCCGAAAATATATAAGTTCAATCCCATACAATGTGTGACTGTAAGTTCGGACTGTAAAGACAATAGATACCGAAATGCAATATAAGATGACAGTCTAACTACGCCTTAGTAGAATTTTTTCTGGAATACATGCTGACAGAAAAAAATGAATAGCATGCAAATCCAAGATGAGAAATGAGATCCAAGGAAGTATAAAGACAATATAATACGTTTAATAAGACGTGGTGACATTCGTTACAGAAGTCTTTCCTTTCATAAATAGTATAGTTATAGTCTACTTTAAACAATTTAAGTATAGGAACGAGCCAATATGGCGTTAAGATTCGAATAAAATCATTAAAACAATCATTGTATTATGTCAAATAGACAGGAGGAAAGGCCATGTAGCTCCACTTCAAATGATTTATTACATATATCAACCAGACCAACAAATCAAGAGGACATCCAAGCCTTATATGTTTATTGTGTATTAAATCTAACAGTGGAATACATTACCACAATTTGGGAATTGCTCTTTATCCAACCACTACTGGAATTCGAGCGAAACTATACTTAATATTATTAAATCTAGGTTGAAAATCGTGGCCTTCACTGTGTGAACTCCTGAAGATTTTACAAATGGAACTCGAATACCTTTCACATGGTGAGTGTCCAAAATTCAGATTGTTTTGTTACACCAACCTTGAAAAAGAAAACAAGGGAAATTCGATTAGTTCATACCTAATAGAAATAAGAATTCGTAGCAGAGATCTAGAATTTGATTACCAGTGTAATATATTTAAATAGCATGCAGTTATAGGTTATACTTAAATCAGGCCTGTAGAGAAGGTCGACCCTCCCCTGCACATGCTTGAAGACGTCGTCCATGATCACAGAAGAGTTTGAAGAGGCAAGGTCCACCTGACAGGTACCCTCGAAGAAAAGGGGCCCATCATTAGTGTTGGTACCAATCACATAATCATTGGTTTATGAAATGAAATCAACAATGCTAATAGTTAACAAGTAAATTTTGTAAAATATACTGTGTGAATAGGTCGAGGGAACAATGTCAAACAATTGCACACAGAACAAGAGCTACACGAAAAGATTGAGTTTAAACACTTTCCAAACCGATTATGTCTATTACAAAGGCCAATTATAAATCGACGATAAGTGCAGAGTTAATCTACTATTAAATTCAAATGAAGTAACTTACACACAGACCTCGTAATGACAGATGAAAACCTAATTATTACAATAAGTTCCACAAACTCAAACGTTTATGCCTTGAGTATTCTCAGGCAGTGGATTTTTCAAAAACAGAGAGAATTACATTTCCTTTAACATACTAGACAAGAAGGAAAAACCTTAAGGAGACATTATCTACACGAGTAACAGTTATGGATTTATTGACGACTACAGAAGGAAGGATTCATTCTCTATAAAAAAAGAAGAAAGAACTTGCAACGTGAAAAGAAATTAACTCCAAATTAAGACTACGTGTAACCTCTCGAAAGGTTTAATATCAAACCTCTACATATACCAGTAGAGAGAACTTAAGAAATAACGAAAATCAAGACATAAAAACCTAGGATTGAATTTACCCATAAAATGTTGCAGGTGTAAATTCCCTAAGTTGGGACAAGGGATTGGTATGCCGATCTTTCTCAATAAGTTAGAAAATAAATCTACAGTAAACATCTTCTTATTCAGAAATGGGAAGCAGCCCAGGAAAGTTATAAAGAATAACGATAATGGGAGATTTAAGTAAAAACAAGTAAGATTGACATGAGGGTTCACCCACTATAATAAGGAACCAAACCTCGTTTAATAACTAGAGCACAGTGTTAAGCAAAAATTACCAGGGAGGGCAAATGGTGATGTCGTTCCACTGGGTAACATTTTCCCCAAGTCGATAGCCTACTTCTGTGAGAAAATAAAACGTAGAGCCTCTCGAAAAACTCCACAATGAAAATAGAAAACACATTAAAACCCTAAGAGGAACCTTAACTACTCAGTTTAAATGTTGAAGGTATGAAGGGAGATCTAGCCATGTGATGAGGGCAGAGCTGGGGTGACTGGAATGGACAAAGATCTAGGTGAGAGCATAGTAATGTGCACACACGGGACTTACATTAAACAATATATATATAGTCTTAACTCCCTTCTAA
>JZKD02S2070122.1:1106067-1119665 GCA_000966675.3 Picea glauca | reverse complement strand
TCTTTTTCCAATGAAAACATAAACAATTTCATGAGGACATCTTCATGATGTACATTTAATTCTTCCATGAGCTTGTGGAATTCAAACAAATGTTGACCAGGATTGTCGTCTTCATATTCTTCAAATTTAGGAAGGATATCTGCCCAAATTTTAATATCTGGAATAGTGTTTGGAAAGCCATAAACATTTGTAAAGTCCAGAGGGGCAAACCTTGCAGCAATTTGAGCAGCGAACGAATTCGACATTTGAGAGCAGTGGAGTCGCCAACAAAATCATGTAGAGTCTACGAACCAAGGAGTCGCCAGGTGAATGATCACAGCCAATTGAATGTCTATCCCTTGTTCACCATCAAGAGATAGATATGAACTTTGTCATATCCCAGGGAAGATAACTTCATCCTCCGTCCCCGGCAACGGCGCCAGAAATGTTGACACTCAAAACTGAAATGGGTTGCAGCAAATCAATCCTGAGGAAGCCTCGAACCACTTTGGATTGGGAGCTACCCCTTCCAACCCAAGAGGGATCTCTCGAACAATGTCACAATAGGAATTTAAGTAGCATGAAAAAGGTGGGCAGATTTATGGGTAAATGATGGTCTTGGATTTTTGGAGTTTGGGTGTTAAACCAGGGAAATGGTCCATTGGGCATGGAGTCAAATGAAAACCGAAGAAAAGAGACAATAGCAGAGATCAAATAACTTGCGGAAAGTGAGGCAAAGTAAGTCTATCTTTCAACGCTTTGATAAATCATGATGCGGTAGCGGAAAGAAAAAGGAAAGGCCGACGTAGCAAAGGATGTATGCAGAATTCTAAAAATGCAGATTGGTCTTACACAGCTGATAGCTGGTGCAGAGGAAAGACAATAAACAATTGCAGAAAACCCAAATCCTTTCGTTATAGTAGTGGTCATACTAAAGTATAACGAAGCACATTAGTTAGAAGAAAACAAAATGTAATGAAATCGTGATGGATCAAGGAAGACATAAAGATATGGTAAAGACAATATCAACTGTGAGTGAGGAACACATAAATGCAATCCAAACAGATTTAAAACTGCCGAAAGAAGAGGAAAACATGCTAAAAGAAATCAACCGTGATGAATCTCACAGTCTCAAGCAAAAATCGTCTTTATTACTCCAATCTGGTTTACAAGAAACTCAGTCATTACAATGAAACTCTCTTGACAAAGGTTTTTCTCCTAGTCTTGCACTCATGCGCCCCCTTCCCTTTTTTCTGTTACATACATCATTCTTAAAAAGAAAAAACCCTTCATGATCCAGGAATCTGAAGTGGTTGGCCTTCTCCGGATCTGTGAATGCCAGGTGCGTTTGCCAGAAGCTCTGCTATTACAAAGATTGGTATGTGCTGGCAAATGTTGCCACTCTTAACTGTAGTGTTTTTGTGATTATGATTGTTAGTAAATAACCGAGTAGGGTGGCACTTTTGATCCTAAAATTTAAATTTAAACTTCATGTGACTATTTCCTGTAGCTGTTTGCCAACTTGAAAAGTGTTATGCAGTAAACACTGAAGTGATTTCCTGGCACCTCACAATGCCTGCAGCTTGTATATTAGCTCTTATGGCCTGATTTGACTCAGATAAAAAACCTCATATGGACCTTGGAGTGTCACTCCATTCATTCAGAGATTTCTTCATTCGTACAGGCATCAGAGTCGATGGAGAAATGACTTTGAATGTCTTGCTTCCTTCTTCAACAAATGCTCCACAAATAAGAATGCAGCGGCTATGCAGAAAACGTTTCTCACAAGGATGCTTTCAGGGAGGACGTATCTCAGAGCAACTGGCCATGCATTGGTGACCAACTCGTATTCTACAATAGAAGGATGCAGTTGCAAGTGATCACCAAGGAGAATGAAATGTTCGGTGAAGGAGCCAATGCATGGAAAAACATGGGCTTCTAAAACCTCCGCAGCCTCTTCGATCACCACTATCTCTGCTCTCAATGCCTCTGTAAATGACGCGATTCATCCTTAGCTTTTTCTCGGGCATTATCAAGCCAATGTTTGTGAAGAATGGCCCTCGATTTTTTGGGTAAGAGCCATAAATCTTTGGAAACTAGTATCTCGTCCAACGATATATTACTGCAACCTGCCCCTCACGCGGACGGTGGCTTCCACCAGGACCTTCTCCTTCCGTATCGGCCCGAAGAGTCAAATCTCTTCCAACTCCCCTCGGGAGTTCTCTTTTACCCATAGTACACTACCCGGCAATCTCCCCTTTGCAAGTCGGGAAATCAGTGTTCACGCTATCGCGAACCTTGTGTGCACTCCCGTGCAATATGAAACTCCGAATCCCGATCCCCGATGTCAACGGTCAACACTTCTGTGTATCGGGGGTTTCCCTATTGGGAAATCGGCAGATGAAAGGTAGCGATTTACTCACCTTTCAAAACCCCGAATGCCGATGCACGATGCCGCGTGCTGTCCTCCACTCCGTCTCCGTGGGACCCATCGCAACTCGGGACTTCGCTATTTCTCCGTGCTCCTTTCAGCTTTGAAAACGTCGAAGTGTCGAGTCCCGACTCCTCGAGATCTCGTGCCACCTGTCCCTCCGATGATTGACGGCTCCGACTAAATCAGGGAATCGCGACTCGCGATTTCGACGTGCATGCAACTTGCCTCGTCAAACGTCGATCCTCGATATGCGATGGTTCGATCCTTTATGCACTTGCGAGTTAACTCCCTCGCAGCTCCTCCGCGATCTGACGGTCTGCGGGATTTCAAAAATCTCCACGATGATTTCAAGTCGTCGATTCTCTTCCTCTAAGGGAATCCCTCCGAAACCTGTTCCACAATATTCGCAAGGAACTATCCCTCCTGAGCTTTATCAACTCTGACTCCTTCAGAGACTTTGCGCACGTCCCCAGTGCTCGACCTTCAACAACTCTCAAAGTGTTGAAGTCGCCCGACTTCAATGCACTTTCTACAATGGAAGTCCCCGTCTCCCTTGCCTCAGACTCGCCACTGAGACTTCAATCCAACCTGCACTTCACCTGCACGGTTCGAATAACCCAACACAATTCCGGTAGAAGAGAATAAGAGTTTAACTATAGAGCCCCCTCAACGCACTCTATGCGGAGGAATTCAACTGCACCCTATGCAGGAGTCTCCTGGATCGAATAGAGAAACACTTGAAACTTATTCTCGCCTCTCTCCCAGATTTCTAATCTGCCATGAAATCACATATGCAGCATATATAACGAAAGCATAACAAGAAGCAAGTATGCAACATCATAATATCAACAACACACAGATAATAATCACAGCCATGGAATTGAATCAAAGATTTCCTATTAATTCAATATTTGTACATGGGGATTTTTTTTCCCAAGCTCTCTGCTCTTCTCTTCTTGTTCTCAATGCTTGATAATGCTTGATAATAATACAATGATCCAAAGGAGGGTGTCTATATTCCGTTTTCCCTCTCGAAATCAAAACTGTCTAATCTAGACTTAATTAATTTATCTACTTGCATTAAATCTAATAAATGCCTCAGCTACCTAAGGACGAGAGCTTATCTGCTCAAGGTCCGTTACAATGTACAAGTGCGGTTCTTTTGAATGCTTTCATTCAAATGACAACGCAACACTTTCCAAAGTATTCAAAACTTGAATGCTGACACTATCCAGCTGTTCTTTTCTTTGCTCCACGCCCTGGCTCGCTTGATGAGGTGTGGATGCTCCTGCATCAATATAGAAGATTCATGAACTAGCGTTGTGACTACAACTTCATCAGCAGTTCCAGGAAAGCCATCGAAGTTACCATCATCGTCAGCCTTGGGGAGTGAAGAGAATCTGTTGAATGTTGTTACCGGTATGTTTGACAACACTTCCTGCTTCCCTCTACTTTTCCAAACTTGTTTATCGGCTGCTAATTCCTCGTTCGCTTCCAACCATACCTCTTCTATTTTCTCATTATTAATTCCATATTTATTACAGAGGGATCCAATATGTTTTTCTGAGGCGATATCCTGAAGCATCCATCTGGAGATTATCCTTGGTCTTTGTAGTGTTCCGGCACATTTTGATGGAATTCGGCAACCACCAGATGCTCTGCCAGCCGTTACTAATTGATTTGGCAGGTGGGGTATTGATGATTCCTTCGATGCTGGTATGCTCTTTGAAACTCTTATGTCGCTACCTGATTATTCTATGGGAATATATTCATAGATTGCAGAACAAGAATTGAAATAATGGATTTGCCAAATGTAAAAGTGGCCCATAATCATGGCATGCAAGCGTGGAATGATCGGCTCCCATACGTCGGTTCCAAAGGAATATTTGTTGGAAATGAAAACAATGAAACAAACAATCCGAGTCATAGCAAGCTCATCATTGACGTGGATCTGCAAAATTTCGATACTTCGTTTCTCCGTCTGCATCACACAGTCGTTTTAGTTACCTCTTTAGCGTCGGCGTCATCGGGAGCTATGAATCTGTTGCCTTCGCTGTTAATTGTTGGGTTAGCACTCCCACCGATTGCATATATTTCCCAGTGCGCATAGTGGTTGTTCACCACGTGAAAGTACCCATGTCAACACCTGGGCATTCTTTGGATAATCCCTTCGCCGAAGTAATTGAAGACGATCAATACTTGCAATATTACCTCTTGCACATAGCTGTCATTGTGACCAAGAAGCATCATAGTAGTTGTTTGATATGGTGATGGCAGTGGATCCCATGATTGCATTGGTTTCAGAGAAATTATTTGTCACCTTCTTGATTTCAGCGAAGGAAAACCATCTTGCACCTTTTAGTTTAGGAGCACCTCCACCATCCCGACCACTCGTTCCCCATGATGTGAATGGTCCATGCATTTCGATAGTATGATCGGCTCTTTTCTTTTGCTTCCAAGCATAGAAGGCTATTCCTATAATACCAAAAACCAACACAGTTGTTGCAATGGCTATGCCAGCGATTGCACCCAAACTCATACTATTCAAATTTGAATTTTGAAGAGGGTATGGAACTCCGATGAAAATATAGGGCCCAAATGTTTTAGGAGGCTTATAGATTTGATTACTGAGGTCGGAACTGATATTCGAAATCTATGAGTATTCAAAGTACGTCAGACCATCTTTAGGAAAAAAACTGAACCGACATATAGAGATAATTGATGCTGTCAAAATAGAGGCAGCACAAATACACTGTGCCCACAGAGAGAGTCGACTGAAGAGTTTGTTCCAGCTTCTGGAATCTCTGCTTATCGCTTATATCTGAAAATGAGGGAGCTCTGAACTGTAGTTGGCACTGATAAGTCTGGAATCTATTGGCTTAGTTTATTATTTGATAGATGTCAATGTCGAAATGTTTGTTGAAAAGATATCTGCAATGTCTAAGCTTTTGCATCCAAATCTTATGCAGGAAATAAGCTCGTTTGTAGATAAAGGCAGAAATGAGTGTTGTCTAGTCACGGAATTGATGCCTAAGGATCTTCGTAGCTTCATCAACGAGAATTATTCTCCTCGCAAGGGAATTCCATTTTCACTGCCAAGGGCAATAAATATCATGCTTCAAATAGCCAGAGGAGTGGAGTATTTACATGCCTATTGTTGTCACTCCTTCGCCAAACCCTTATTAATTGATCAGCTCCCAATGCACTGATGAAATTCCCAAGTGCCAGCAGCCCCTTGTTAATGTGAATACCTCTCGATGCTTTAGGCTTTCAATCTTCTTGAATACTGTCTCCATAACCTGAGAAATAATTCTTATTTCACCACCATCACCATAAACAGTGCCCATGGTACATGGCTTACCAGAACCAGTCTGTCTATATGCAAGAACCGTAGTATTGTAGCCATGGAACAACCATCAACAAGTGGAACAACACATTCTTCAAAAATGGCTGATGAAGGAGACCCAGTGCTACCATATACATGATCAAATGTAAATGAATGAGAACCAATTTGTACCTTGGGCAGCACAGTCAATTTTAATATTTGTTACAACGGGTAGCATAACCATATAATTATAAAAGTTAAGGTTTGTTTTTGGAAATGCAAGTCTAGTACTTCAGCGTATTTAGGAAATTGGCATTTCATCTATAGGGAATATAACAAATTAGTAGAGAAACCTCCCACGATATAATTCTATCTTGTCCAAGGGGAGTGTTGGAAACCTTTTCAAGGAGTTGTCCTTTCGAGTCCTTCTACTTTTTTAGCGAATCATTGTATGTGCATTCTACTAGAATCGTATTCTATTCAATCTGGACTCCCTAGGATAAGATTTGGAGAAATACAGTAAATAGAAATTAGATTCCAAAACAAGCACCAAAGTAACAAAATCATTTTAATCATAGAACATCTTAAACCACTAACAGACCAAGATCTGTTGATTTCAGGGTTTATCATATAAGTCTGCAGGTAGGTGCATCATCCTTTACAAATACCACTGAAAAGTGAACGAAAATATTTCTTCCAAGTATTCAGTAAATAATTTGGAATTTTCGGAAAGCAACCAAACCAGAAACCTAGACAATCTATGAAAAGACTCTGGGTCTATTAATATTATAGAAATGTAAAACTCAGTACTACATTGTGTCTGCTATTTTTTAACACGTTTACAGTTCCTACAATGCCATTGTTAGTTACAGAGAGTCCTGTTGTAGATCTTGTGCTGCCATATAGTTCTCCGATGCAATTTTATTTTATTGCAGGATTACAACGTTGCGAGAGAAGTTGTCGTAAATGTTGGCTGAATTTTTCAGACCCGACATCAATCGGGAGAAATTGAGTTTTGTAACGAACCCAACAGGAAGAATATTTTTTAGGGAATTTAAAATGAAACACAGTCCCACAATTCGAATCGAAACACAAACAAAGATCAAAACACAGGAAAGGTTGGGGTCCTGAGAAAGTTCATCATGCGAAGTGACCAACCTAAAAGATTCAGGTTCACCAATGATGTTTTTAACTTCTGTAGATTGCAGTTGATGTTTGTGTCAACATGCAGGGATGATATTTTAATGGAACTGAAAAAACAATGTGGGACAAGAACCTCCATTTTTGCATATGGGAGGCCTTGCCACCGACCAAAAAAACATTTGCAAGGGCCTGACGCGAGAATACTCAAGAAGAAAAGGAACTAGATCGCTAATAACACAGATTGTACATCAATTTGTTTTTAACAACTTCAACCAGCTGTTCCAAGAACGATAAGATAACAGGTTAAGGTTGATATCAATGAGGTTAAGGCACTCTAGTAACAAGAATCCTGTCAAATCTGTAGCTTAAGGTAAAACTTTTAGCCGAGCAGGAACTAGTGAATGTCTTAGGTGTTGAAGATGAATGAGGAACCTAGTTACCATAGAATTGGTGTAGGGAACTATCTAGTTTCTTTAAAAATACAACTAAAACATTTAGAAACAAGTAATATGACATTTTTTGAAGAAAACAACCTTTCGGGATTTACCAACTATGGTGTAGGAATATCGTATCATAAACATCAATCAATATTCATATACATGTAATTACAACCAATATACAAAGGAAATTACACCCCCGTACCATAACCGAAGGCATAAATCTTGAGTCGATGTCCCACGTGTGTGCTCCATCCAGTTCCCGCTTGCCGACTGATAAGGCCTCACCGGTACCTCCCATCCAACGCTAGGGGTATTCTTCTTCCCCCTGAGCCCCCTGATCTGCAAAGGGGCCACGCACACAATTCTAGAGAATTCTATCTCCCATATCATCTCGCAAGGTCGAGCTACCACTCGTTATTTGAGTTGGGTATCCCAACTCCCACAAGAAAAATTTAGTCAAGATAGAATTCTTGCAACGTAACCTTACGTAAAGGAGACATGATCCATACTCCTCCTCCACCATCGTTTTTATATATTTTTCAAGTGATTAGTTTCCCAAACCCTCATTATATTCCTTTTTCATTTATTTAATTAGGAAAAACATCCCCCGTACACATGTCACTAGATCCCCTAGTTGCACTATAAAATCAATTTATTAATTAATTAAATTTGTCTATTTCCCTCACCCACCTAAAAATGTTCCTATAAATGCTCCTCGGTGTCCCATTATTCCCTTACAATTCTCAAATGAATTACGCCTTACTTAAATCCTAGATGAGTTCATAAATAGAAAGTTCCAAGGCTAGATTCCTTACTAAGTTAGACATTTCCCTTTTTCTTTAAGTTTCCCCTTTTATTTAAGTTTCCCTTTTACTTTAAGTTTCCCCCTTTTTAACTAAGTTCAGAATTAGCAAGTTTAGACAAATAACCATTTACCCCCTTTTAATAAATAAACCTTGATTAAAATTTCTACTTTAATTAATAAAGCTTGAATTTTATTTACCCCCTTCTTGTTATATGTCTAATTAGTTTTCTTTTTTTTTGTTCAAAGGTTTTACTTAGACCTAGGTTTTAATTTCACTAGGTTGGGAGATAGTTTTTAAGGGAACAATTAGTTATTAAAATTTACTCATACCATCATCTATTTTAAGGCTGACCAGGTCCTAAGGAGGCATAGTTTTTTAGGTACTAGATTTATTAACTTACCCGAGTTAAAACCATGATGTGCCCTTCAAGACGCACTATATGCTCCAAGGGTGTCACTCTCTTGCATTCATGTTTTGTTTTCACAATGTGCCCTTCAAGACTCACTACCTGCTCCAAGGGTGCCGCTTGCCTCTTAACTAGATTTGGTAGACGTCAAACCCCTGGAGTCAATACTCTGTCAAGTGATCTTGTGGGATATTAAGGGCCTCTAAGGAATAAGGATCATGCCTTATTGCGCACCCTTTAGAATCATCGTGAACGACTGTCACAGTCTTCCCTCATGGCATCGTGGGTCTTCTCGAACTAGGTAATCATTAACCTACAGTTCGAGCCACGGAGGGAGTGCTTTTAGGTTGTGGCAGGGTTGGTGCCACACCTCTCCCTCAATGTCTTTGTTTGTCGTGCGTGACCCCTTTACTCCAAATGTGAGTCTGGTCGGCAAGCTATTGTCAGCCTGCGTCTAGTAAGGAAACATGTCAGTGATAACAATCAACATCATATTATGTAATCATATGTACATATGTCACATCAACAACATTCAAGCCCTAACAGTCCACTCTTTGACTCGATCCAGAGTCTAAGGAGTTCCATCGATTCTTCGGCATCCTCTAACATCCAAAGTCCTGCACACTTAGGAGAACCAAGTCAATAGCACCCGTCGATGTAAATACTACAAAAATAACATATCATCAAATCCACAATATCTCATAATCATAATAAAAATAGCCAATAGTATAATGACCCGTATCACTTGCACGCAAGTTTCCTCAAAGAATAATTCCACTCTGTGTGATCAAGAGTGGGATGTTATAGAATCTTTTGGTCGAAAAAGCCTTTTTTGGCCGAAAGATGGTTGAGCGAATTCCGTCGGACGAAAAAAAATGAAAAGACACGTCGTATCATTTCATTTCACGCCAAATCGTATAAATACACTTTCGATCGAACTCATTTAACACAATTGATTGCTTGTTTGATGGTTTTCTAGAGCACCTAAACAAAGTTTCAAATCATCTTTTTCATTTTTGTTGAATAAGGTAATTGATGTTTGTTCAAGTTTTTATTGGAATAGCAATTTATATATTGAAAGAAAAATGTTGAGCATTTTTTCAAGGTGAAGCCTTTCTTGAACATAACTTTTGCAAATAACTATACTCATGGGAAACAAAATTTTGCACAAGAGAAAATTTGATCGTACTCGAGATGAAACTCACCATAATGATTAAAGGAAAGAGAATTATTGGAGAAATAAATGAGAACATGCAAATATTGAAGAAAGAAATGATGATAATGTAAATAGAGATTCTCAACAAGAAGAAGTCCAACTAGGTATGCATGCATATCTTGTCTATATTAAAAGTATAGAATTCAAATTTAAAATATTGTTTAATATAATTGATTGTAATTACGATTTGATGTTTTTCAAAAAACATAAATATATTTGTCTCATAACATCGATGAAGACATTGAAACCGAAATTGAAGTAGAAGACGTTGAAACCGAAATTGAAGCAGAAGATGAATCACCTATAGGTATGTACATAAATTTAGATAATACAAGATGAACACTTGTATATAGTTTAGTGAATTTATGTTCGGGTTTTGTTTTTTAAAATAAACTTTAAATTGAAATATGCAGGAGAATCTATCAACATTGATGATGAAATATTAAAAAATGTTGATACTGACAAATTTGGAAAGAAAGAAGCTAAGCGTTATATAAGATATCGAACTAAGAATATGTATAATAATTTTTTCAAAGATGAATTAGTAACAGTACAATCTCAACTTTTACTCTATCTAATAAAGTCAAGAAAGTTAAAATAAGCTACATCATTATTGGGTATTCAAAAGTCGACAAAAGATACAAAGGTGAAACAAAATGTCTTTGACAATATAACTAGTGAATTAAAATCTTTTGGAAAATCTTGAAAAGAAGATGGAAGTGTTGCACATAGAGTAATACAAACAACTGATGTTTCATCTAGCAATATAAAAGATCATTTTACACGACACGTGGAAAAAACGATGGGAACGTCAAGAAAAACATTGTACAAACATAGAAAATTTCTATTGCAAATAGATGCAAATGATGAACTGGCTTGTTGGACAATGATTTCTAGACAAACCTACAAATATAGAATTGTAGTAAATGTTAAAGAATTGGCTCTTAATTGTTGGTTGACAGAATCTTGTGTTTCACCACATACAAGGGATGTGTTGCGATGAAGAATAGAACGAAAACAATATGAAGAACATTCAAAACATATATTGCCAATGACACAAATATAATTGTTCAATAATTTCAAAGAAGAGCACAAACAAGTTCGAATTTCCATCAATACATTTGTGCAACAAAAACTATGGTTTGTTAAACCCATCACTGTTCGTGACACTTGTTGTTGTCGTTATCATGTGTAATTTGAAAGAGTAAAAAATTTGTATCTATATCAAGTTAGGAATTGAAAGAGTAAAAAAATTATATCTAAAGATTTAACTATATAAATGTGTGCAATAGAATACCAAATTGGAAACTAAGATAAGAAAGGAAATAAATGTAAAAATAATGGGGAAGCATAGAAAGGTATCTAGTCTATTCTAATCAAAGAAATTTCCTAAATTAAACACAACTAATTTTTAGAAAGGCGTCAGTCATTAAAAGGGAAATAGAGGGAATAAAGGGACAACTAGGAGTAATTGTAGGAGCGTTTTTAGGATGGGTAAGGGAAATTGAAATTTAATTAAATTAAATGGTGGATTTTTGGTGCAACTAAGGGAATGGGTGACCAGTGTACGGGGGGAGTAATTCCTAATTAATTTAAAAAAAAAACAAATTAAATGTGCAAATGGTAAGTGGTCACTAAGACAAATTTCATAAAAGAAATAGTTGAGAGGAGGAATGGATCATGAAAGGTATGAGTAAAGATATGCTACCGGAATTTCTTTCACTGATTTTACTTGTGAGAGTTGGGATACCCGGCTCACAAAAGAGACTGGTAGGTCGACCTTCCGAGGCGAGCTGGGAGCTATATTTTTCTGGTTGTGTTTGTGCATGGCCCCTTTGTGACTCAAGGGACTAAGGGGCTAGAAGAGTACTCCTAACGTTGGCTGGGAGATACCGGTGAGGTATCAATGATTAGTAAGTGGGGGCAAGGAAGAAATGTCAGCTGAAGAACATCATCAAGTACATCTGAGACGAAGGTTACGGTATTTATCAAAATTTGATATTTGAATTAGGATTAATAATTCGTTCAATCATGTTTTATTTTATTGCTTATTGAGTTGAAAATGTTATGATGGATTAGACAAGCCCTTGTTGTTTTATAAATTCTAGGGGTGGTTGTGAATGGATTCTTTGTTTTTTTTTTATTATTATTACTGATCTTGAAAAGTTATATATAGAATGTGTATCCCCGCCATTCTAGTTGAGATCTGACCATGAATTTTTCCCTTGATATGCACCCAGAACTAATCTTACTCCTTGACGAATTCATTAACCCCAGCTCTGAATTTAAATGGATTGATCTACGTTTTTTCTTGGTTATTTATTCAATTATTACCTCTGTAATTTAATGCAAAATTGCCCAGCATTTGATATGGTTACTTCTTCAATTTTTACATTGTTTTCTCTGCAGCCCTTGAAGGATCTATCACCCGTGCTTTGATCAAAATCTACCATCATTTTATCTGGGTACTTCTTCGATTTTTACATTGTTTCCCTGCAACCTTGAAGGAAATATCACATGCGTTGAGAAAAATTGCTCAACTTTGATCTTTCCCTCTTCGAATGAACTTGGAATTTCTCCCATCATGGTACCCATTTCTGCATTTTTAATTATGTTAGCATATCATTGCGGGTGGAGGAAACCCACACAAAATTCTCTTCCAAAAACACAAAGATTTACTCCTTTCACCCACACAGATTTCTCTGCCCAAAATCTCAAAGATTTACTCCTTCACGCACACGAAATTATATGCCAAAATCTCAGAGACTTATCCCTTCACACCCACGAATTTCTCTGCCCATAAGCTCAGCAATTTACTCCTTCACGCACACGAAATTCCTCTACCAAAAGATCAGAGATTTATCCCTTCATACCCACGAATTTCTCTGCTGACAAGCCTATTGAGTTACTCCATCACGCACACGAAATTCCTCTGCCAAAAGCTCAGATATTTATGCATTCACACACACAAATTTCTCTACCAAGAGCTCAACGATTTACTTCTGTTCACACCCACGAATTTTTTTCTTTCATGCTCAGAAAAATTACCTCTCTTCATCTGCATTTTAATGTTGAGTTTTTCCTCCCTTTTATCTCTGTGTGGGTGGGAGTCCACCCGCTCGGTGTAGATTTAGTTAAATAATTAGAAAGTTGAATAATACGTAATTATGAATAAGCAGAAAAATTCAGATTTATTCTTTTAAATTAAGAGTCTTTATCTGGAAATAAAAAGTGTTTTTAATGCTTTTCCTTTAATGCTATTTTCATTATTTAGATATTTGAATTAGTATTGATTTTAATCTAGGGCATTGATATAATAGCATGTGTGGATACTATTGGTGCCCAAAGATAATTTAATGTGATTACCCTTGCGCACCATGACTAAGGTTGATGGTGATTGCATCTAATATTGATATATGTAATTTTAGTTGGTCTATAGTTAGAATGTTTCCTAGGCGGTGATCACGCCAATTAATTGRTCGTGTTAATGTAGTCGGATTTTTGTGGAWGCTTCAGAGGTGATTTGCGCCAAGAATTTCTATATGATGTATTATTGGTTATGTAATCTATTTGTCTCTATGCGTCTTAAGAATAATGTGGATGGATGAATTATTTAAGTCATTAGTTTACTTTCCTCATGAAATTAGCATTGATATATGACTAGTTAAAGTTGTTAGACGGCCTACACGAATGCGAATTATATCGTAATGTATGGTTGTTAGATATTAGACTTCTTGCGCGCAACAAAACATGACGTAAAGAATGATTGTTTAGACGTTGGACTTCTTGCACTATGAAAATTTGTTCATGTGTAATGACTAAGTAATGGGTTCTCTGGCACCATTGAAT
>JZKD02S2070122.1:1089595-1106017 GCA_000966675.3 Picea glauca | reverse complement strand
TACCCTTGCGCACCATGACTAAGGTTGATGGTGATTGCATCTAATATTGATATATGTAATTTTAGTTGGTCTATAGTTAGAATGTTTCCTAGGCGGTGATCACGCCAATTAATTGGTCGTGTTAATGTAGTCGGATTTTTGTGGATGCTTCAGAGGTGATTTGCGCCAAGAATTTCTATATGATGTATTATTGGTTATGTAATCTATTTGTCTCTATGCGTCTTAAGAATAATGTGGATGGATGAATTATTTAAGTCATTAGTTTACTTTCCTCATGAAATTAGCATTGATATATGACTAGTTAAAGTTGTTAGACGGCCTACACGAATGCGAATTATATCGTAATGTATGGTTGTTAGATATTAGACTTCTTGCGCGCAACAAAACATGACGTAAAGAATGATTGTTTAGACGTTGGACTTCTTGCACTATGAAAATTTGTTCATGTGTAATGACTAAGTAATGGGTTCTCTGGCACCATTGAATTAATGTTGATACCGGAGGGATTGATTGATTATTTTATCTGCACCTTAATTTAATTGATAATTACTTATGCCATGATATATAGTTATGGTGCCATGAAACTTGGGTTAATATTTACCTCGCACCATTGATTATGTTGTGATTAAACAATTGGATTGCTTGCGCATTGGAATAATGGTGGATGCTTGCATATTGGAATAATGGTGGATGTACAATGATATAGCCTTGATTACTTTTGCACATTGCATTTATGGCGATGCATGATTAGTTTGGTAATGAAATTTACTTGCACGCCTAAATTTAAGTGGGCATTTGATTGCTTCGTAATACTTATTTTCACCTTGAATTTAACGTTGATCACTCTTGCATCATGAATAAGTTGGGAATTAATCTTGTGTCATGAAATCATGTAAATATATGACCGATTTAGCAACTAGTTTTCTCTTGCGCCATTACTTAAGTTGACTGGTGATTGTTCTAGAATTGTTTACTCTCGCACGCAATGAATAATTAAATGTTGATATATGATTGATAACGATATTGATTACCCTTGTGTGCCATGATTAATTGATGAATGGGATTGATGGATTGATCTAGTTGATGTTGGAATTGTTTTTTAGTGCGATATAGACACATCCTTGTTCCTCAAAACAGTCACCAACCCTAAGACCGTAAATGGTTAAAATCAATTGGAACCTAGGCTTAAGTGTTGCTTATGTGTCATCAAGGTCATAACCATGCAAGGTAGGTTGGGCGGGTAGTCATTTTATATTCATTATCTGATTCAATGTTGTTGTAAATTGTTTCAAGATGATTATGATGTGTTAATCTGCTACACTATTTATGTTTATGTGTCGCTATCCTTCGTTGATGCTTTGAATGCGTCGTAGTGATTTCCATGATGAGTAGTTGGTACTACTTTTACTTATGATGTTGTTGATTAGGCGTCGTTGTGTTGATGTTAATTTCTTAATGCAACTTTTTTTTTTTACGTTTTGTGCCTCACTTTAACTTAGGCATAATGGAGGGTTGTTACACTCTTACTCCCGTATCCTATCCCCTTATAGTACTCCCTACTCCTATCCCCTTTAAGTGATGAAATAATGTGTTAACATGGCCCCCTCTATATATAATAATTTGCATTTTTCAACATCCACCTAAGTTTCTTTGTTCGATCTTCATGCTTATTTTTTAATTGTGAGCATTCATGAATGTAATACATAAGGTAAGATATGTTGGCTTCACCCACCTATGAAAACACGTCGTCATATGGAGATGATTGCTTACATCGGTTTGCTTGCTAAGTTTGTTTCTGACTCACTATCATTGAGTGAGGCTAACACAACTCACTCTCACTAAGGCTGGCTAAGGCAGGTTGTCATGCAATCTATTATATCCTTCAAACCAACATAGTGCGAGGCCTCATGTCCTGATGATGGGTAAGCAGTCAATTTTCACCGAAGCTCCCAGCAGCACACGTTGACCCATAAGCGATTTACCTGGTCCCATTTCGGGTCCCAGATAGAGATTGAAACCCAACACCTCTGAATGTTCCATTCTTAGCATAGGATGGTCAAAAGGTTTGAAAAACCCACAATTCCCACCATATCATCGATAAACGCGACACTCCAAACGGACCCACGCAACACCCTGGGGCCATCAAGAACGCAACACCGGGGGTAGAAAATGATTGTAGGTAATAAGGCCCCAGAAGAATGCTCCACCAACTAGATAAAATGCATTGGACCATGACTGAATGAATAGGTATGGTCCATCGAGTTAAAGAAGTCGCAGTTTTATTAGGAAAACAAAACAACAGATTTCCAACCATTTTGTTTTGGTTGAACCAAGAAATCAATCAATTTCACTGCATCCCTCCACCTTAAGATAAAGGTTCCTTCCTTCATAAGTTCCCCTCCTTCAAGCCAACAATAAGGAAATTCCACTTTTCCAATATATATAATTTGTCGATCCACTATCATGAGGGAGGATAGGGAAGGAGGAAGGGAGGAAGGGATAGATTTAACTCTATTTTTATGTGGGTGGTATCTCGTTGTTGTTACTTACAATAATAGTATCAGTAGCCATTGCTTTATATGGAGCATAAGTAGATCCAAAAGTATATGGAGCAATCGCCAAACCACATTTTTCATTTCCAAATAGAGAACACAAGTAGATAACATCCGTTTAATAGGGGATACGGCCAATCTACGGACCCACAGGTAACTAAATGGTAGGCATAGGGTCAATTCCCACATTATATTATTCATATATATATAGGAAAAACTATATACCTGATTTCACTTCAAATTTCGTGAGATTTAGGTGTGGGAACCTTGTGCTACAGATCGAGTGGAGTCATTTCATTTCTAGCTATGGAATTCCCAAGACAATGATGTGGAACTAGGAGTGGGGAAAATCAAATGGCTAAGAGGAAAATATCCCACGCATCTTAGAAGGGAATCTGAAGGGGAGTTGGCTTCGGTAGTGCAGATACTTTGATGGGGGTAGTGCAGACACTTTTATTCGTGGAATGCAAACACTTTTTGGAGAATCATATGTCAATGTAATATAACTCCATCGGGAGAAAATGTTATCTCACAATTTCCACTTCTTAGGTTCCAGGTTCTATTTCTTTTTAAGGAGGAAGGCGTCGTGCTTCGTTTCTTCTAATGATGACATGCATGGGCCTTGTTGATGGCTCTGGGAGCTCTGAAGAAGCTAGGACTAGTGGGTATGAATCAACCGGGTCAACAGAATATGAAACTTATATAGGAATGGCACCTAGGTATGGGACTCGATATGTTTTATCATTGGCATGTGCCTAGCCTGGTCCCCTTGATTACATGGTCTTCGCTCCAGATGTTGTATTTTCTTTTGTTGGATTTTCTTCTAGTGTATCTCGATCTGCACAAGCCATTGATCGATCCATCCCCGAAAATTGAAAGTATGCCCAAGCAAGCATCATATCAGCATTTGAAACATTGTGCCATCCTTTGTCTTAAAGTCAAATGTCACATTCTATCCAGATGACATTATAACCATGTTATCAATGGGCATAAGAGCGAACTGAACCCATGATACAAGGTCCATTTTCACACTTTGGGGGCTTTCTTGGGTCAAGGAGGACACATAGAGCATGTAAATGACCATTGATAAAGATTTATCCCAACTCTAAAAGGGATTCTCTCTATTTAATTGGTTGGTTGTTCCCCTCCTTTGGGTAAGCCTACATGCACTCTTCGGGGGCTTGCTTGGGTTACCCTTAGGGAAACCCATTGCTCAACGTAAATCCCCCCTCAACATACCCTCCCCACTAGCACTAAAGCTGCATAAAGTGTTCTGCAAAGCCCAGTTTTGAGGATCAAACCTGAAAAGCTCAGTATATCAGATCATAGTGAGGAGCTAGTCGTGCAAGCTAGCCATTCTAATGATCAAGGAGATTCTCAGTCTATTCCATTTGTAGTGAGAAGACTAGAAGGAAAAATTGACACAGAAGGAACCATCCACCCCCCACCCAATTAACGGAAGGTGACTGCATGGGCAGGTGCCCGTGTCTCTGCCTTATGGATGGAGGAGAGATATCGTGACCAAATCAATTTGCATAGAGAGTTGCTTGATGAGTCGGGGGGTGGGGCTCCATTCGTTGAATCCCTTATGGGTATACAAGGGAGTTCACCCCAATTATTGGCGATTGGCGGCTTGAACCACAACATACTCCATATCCATATTTGTCACCTAATATAATATGTAGCCATATATTTTATGATCCATCTAATCAGCAGGACCACCACTCGATAGGACATCAGGTGTTGTGGCCTTTTGATCTCCTATTCAATTTATTTTTCGTTGGGCTCTTAACTCAATTTCACCTAATCACATATCCTAGTCATGGAATCCACTGCTTGGCAATATGGGGGATCAAGAAACTTACCAATCTATTTGATCTTAATCATGGGAGAAAGGGTAAGAAAAGGAAATGGAATTAGTTGGGTAAGTATCGGGGGAAGGAATATCAAGTTGGGACAGATTAGGTCTTCAGGAGATCAAGGAGAGATAGACCGATCACGAAGGGTTAGATGGTGCGACGGCTGAAGTATTTGGAATAGAAAGGAGTGCACTACCCCCCAGATGAGGGAGATCAAGGAGAGATGGGACATCAGAGGGAGGGTTTTACAGTTGGACGGATTAGGTCCGAGGGGATAAATGAATCAACCACACTTTTCTTTGGGCCCACTACCAGAGCTATTGTTTTTTCCATTTCCATGGCCAACTCAACTATCTCCTCTTGTATGATATGATTATGTAAGCTACGTAGTCCACATCATTCAAGCAGGTTCCCTAACCAATAGAGAGGCCCTTTTAAAAGAGGCAAGTGTTATCTTTCCCTTTCTAAGAAATTGTAACTTTGATAAGGAAACTATTTAACACTTGGAATATAAAACACCATAATGAGAGGATAGGGATGTAACTATCCTTAGCGTGCACTAGTGGCTCTGCTCACTGAAGTCTCTCCAACTCCATATCTACAATCTAAAATAGCTAGTACTAATTATATGACTAAATAAATGCTAGAAAATGAATTGACCAAAGTGACATTTTCAGGGTATAGTCGATGAACTACAAAAACATGATATGCCATATTAAGGTCCGTATTACCAACTATGAAAAAATTGGTCCATAATATGACTAATATGTCAATGAAAGGTTTGTAATTACTGCTACCTGGACTGCACATACTATTAACTATTCTTCCTTCAGCCGAGCCTTCACTTAACATGCAATCGTGCATGCTACCAAGCCTTGACTTTTCATCTTTTACCAGCTCACCACACTTGAACTTAGTCCAGTAAGTAATTCTTGTGCTTCCTAACACATCACCTTCCTTCATTAATTGTTCCTAGGCACTAATGCTCTTGCTCGGGACAGATTGTCAGAGGGGGGTTCCCTTTCCATATCCAATCCAATGGGGGTTTTACTCTCCTACAATGATCCCAATTGAAATCTCTTTGAGGTGAGATCCTATTAGCACCACCATTTCCATGGGAAGAAAATAATCAATGGGAAATCCTCCAGTGGGAATAAACCAATGGGGGATTCTCTAGTGGGGGAATAATCTACGCCCATTCCATCGTATTATTTCATTTATGTTCCAAAGATGAAACCAATGTACCCTACCATTATTGGTCGACCCTAGGTTAGAGAAATTATAGGTGATTTGGTCAATCTATGATTGAAATCCCTAGATTGGTAATCAGAATAGGATTGTTCCACTGGATCGGCATATAGAGCAATCAAATACTATGTAGATTGTGCTTATTCGATGATTATTCACTATTATGGTATGGGTTCTACCGATTTCCTAGATGGACACTTCGATTGTTCTCACTTGGTCTTACTAGGCTACAACTATGTATAATCTTTCGACACTTTGACTAAACTCTGTGGTATTGGTTCATGGTGTACTTAGTATTACGGTCATGTTCAGATTAAACTAAACACTGGGTCATTCAATGACCGAAAGTACTAGAGTGTTTCACTACTCACTAGTGATCATAGACCTACTATTTAAGTGTTTCCTTCATGTAGTGTCCCCAAGGCTGAGCCCCGTTGTAAACCATGTTTGGAAAGGAATTGTAATTGTGTTTTATAGCCTGGTGAGCCAAGTTTTCATAAGCAGGAGGCTTATGTGTTGTTAGGCCAGGGAGCTTGAGTATTGAAGGCCAGGAGCCTGTTGTTGTACTTGTATGTATGCAGAACATTTAATAAAATATAAACACCGCCAGGTGCAGACCGACCACGATGAATGAGTGAAGGGGGACTGAGCATCCATAGAGTGGGCAAGGAATTAGGGGCTGGAAGGGGGGAAAGGGGCTAAGTGTTGAGCCTAGGGGCTAAGCCTAGGGGGCTTAAGCCTGGGAATAATATTTTAATATTATTCCAAAAGATATGTGCATCATATGTTTTTATCCTAAGTCCTTTTTGAAGGACACGTGAATTTCCAAGTGGTGGGAGGAACGTGTGCTGGTGGAACACATGCAGTTCCATGGGTGACAAGTGTCAACTCTGGTGCATGCGAATAAAATGACCAGGGTGAGTCGTGAGAAGGTTTTGATTCCCATTCCACCGGAATGTCTGAACGCATACGGAGCTCTGAGCAGTATGACTAACCCGACTCCTGGAGAGAACCTCTGGGAGACCCTGTGACTTGAATTTCTATGTCTGATTCTGAGAAATCCTGTGTGTGTAACCCCAGCTTACGAGAAGCCTGTGTTGAATTCGAGGAAGAGTCTTTTCCTGTTCGGGAAAGCTGAGCGAGCCTATGCGAACATTCCCTGTTCCGAAGCCGTGACTGTGAAGCCATCCTGTGATTGCTGAATCTAGTTTTTGGAAATCCTATGTCTGTTTTCCCGTGGAATTGTTGAGACTATGTAGTACTAGACTGCGTGAGGCTTGTTGGCCTATGAGCGACTCCCTCCAGGTGAGAGAGTGCACAGGGGAAGGAGAGAACTCCTGGAATTGTTGAGACTACGCAGTACTAGACTGCGTGAGGCTTGTTGGTCTGTGAGTGATTCTCTTCAGGTGAGAGAGTGCACGAAGGAAGGAGAGGACTCCTGGAAGGAACCCTGTAGCTACCATAGAGCCCAGAGACTCCGGTCCGGTCTGTTCCTGTAACCCAAGGTAAGGGATATTGGCAGCCGAAGGACTTTCTAGGTGACAGAGAAGGTGCATTCTCTTGGGGTGGAACAGGCATGTGGGGAATGAGGGTCTGTGGGCAGTGAGCATGGGAGATTCTTGGGAGAGCATTCCGTCCTTGTGGTTGTGTGTGACTTTTTTCCCTGTAACCTCAGCCTGAGCCTAGATTCCTTGCCTTGGGGTGGAGCTTAGTCCCAGCTCGGGGGTGACCCACTGCTGAGTTGATGAGCAGTGTGGTCTAAGGCTGGGAGGTTCGTGGAAGGCTTTCATTTGGTTGGTGGAATCTACCATTGATAAAGATAAGTATCTGATTATTCTTTAATCATGTTTTGCATGACTTTGCTGCTTATGTATCATGTTTTCCGTTGTGTATATGAATTAATATGGAATACTATGGATTGTTTAATTATAGCAGTAATGATATGTTTTACTTTGAGTTAAATGTGTTTATTTGTTAAATGCATTAGATATATGATATTTGTATGAGATTTGTACAAATGGTGTGTACGAATGGATATCAGAGCGCGAGTAAGCCCAGAGTTCCGAAATGGGTGTGCTACACTTCACCTCCGTTCCAAGATAGCAACTGCAGTGCTTAGTTCAACATTCATAAACGAATAAAATGCATACTAGATAAAAGACTCCAACTAAATCACATCCATAACCAAAAACCAATCACGAAACATAACGTCATGAGTATGAATCAACCTATAGGTTACGACTTAAAGATGGGAATGAGCAGGCAAAATCTAGAACTCCACCACAATTTGACGAATCAATCACAACTAGTCATTGTTGAACGAATTGGGCATGGGTGGGTATAGTGAAGCTACTAGTTGACTGAACCTTCAAACAACTAACCAAACCTATCAATTGAGTGCTTACATGTCTCTTTCTCTTTCATTAATCACATTACATGCACTACTAGCTAGGGCCTTCGCAGAGCTCAGGGCTGGGTTGGTCCTGCTTCACTGGTCAACACTTCATAGAGCCTCATCCTTCTTCCCTTCTTCATAGAGCTAGATCTTCTATTTTGTTTGGATTGCCACCTCAATCCAGCAGGACCAAATAATTTTTCTCTTTCTTCCCCTCAAATCCTGATCTTAGCTAGTGGTGACATTTTGTTACGTTTTTCCTTAATGAGCGGAGGGAGGGTGATTGATTCATTCCCAGTTTTCCTAAAGGAGCGGAGGGAGCTAGTGGTGATGGATCTTCCATTTTTATCTCTAGTTTTCCCCTGCTAGTGGTGTTGGTTTTTTATAGACTGACATGTTGTACCAAATCGCTCGAGCTCTCTCTCCTGCCTTACCTTACTAGGAAAGAAAAGCTAGTGGTGTTTGTTAGGGTGGTTTTATCTCACTGACCTAGTCGAACTTCTTACCCACTCGAACTTGTGATTAATTCTCGGGAGAGAGGGACAAGAAGAATGACCCTATCTCTTGGCATTGAACCTGTTGAATCTATATTATAGAGGTGATATGAGATGTGAATGCGAACAAAACAATGGCCTTTCTGCACTCAGTCGTGGATTGAGGATCGAGTGCAAGCCCTATCATCATTTATTCACTCAACCGTTTTTTATCAAGGGTGTCAAGCACATAGATTATATGTCCCTTGACCTCCTCAATCGATCGAACGCATGACCTCGACCTCGATCTAAAGGTGGTGTATGGGGGAGGGAGGACCGCTCCACTATATGGGGCTAGGGGAACCAAAATAGAGGTGACCATAAGAGATGGTAATTGTTAGAGTGTGAATGTGGCCTATCACTATCAAATGGGGTAGGGGCCCTAAATAAATAGAGGGAAAGGGTGGTAAATTCTCCTCCATGGAGTCTTTCTTTCTCCTTGGACTTATTCTCTCTCGTTATCTAGTTAACAAAATGAAGGAGATAATACGTTAGAGAAACACTTCGTAAGGTAATATATTCTATGGAGTTGGACCATCAGTCATAGGAGATCCCCATTGACCCTCATTTCCATAGATAATTGATGATAGCTTCTAGTTTATGCACTCGATGTGCTCAATATAGGTAGGTGGACATGGCCATTCATAGTTGGGCAGGCTTGGTTGGATACTCATCACCTAAACTAGTTGTTCAAGTAATGAACTAAGAATAGGGAAGATTTCATCTCACCCACCTAAGATTCTTATGCTGTGGAAGGAAGGAGAAAACCGAAATGCATGAAATGAATGGAGTTTCCCATAGAAAAATTAGATCTTGTCTTGGATACTCGAATGGGATACTCTACTTAGACTTCTCCGCTTTTAGACCGTGGCCTACTCCACTGAGATACTCTTCTCAAATAGGCTAGGCTCTTGTTTGGAGTAGTTTCTTCCTGTGTTCAGTTTGATAAGGTCCCTTATTTATAAGGTTCGAAGTAGTAGTCATCTATCACATCCCTGCCAAAGGATTTGACCAGGACCCAACTTGAAGCACTCGATCACCCGCCTATCGAATGCAAAAGATAAAATTAAAATCATCATCTCCTTAAGACAACATGAAGAAGAATCTCATTTATCTACTTGCTTTATCCTCTCCCTCCACCCCCCCCTTCATCATCTTGACCATGTCCAATTGTAGGGTGACGGAGACCCCCCCCATTATCTCCTTAGGGTTGTGTGACCTCCTGGTCAAGGATCTTTCCAAACACTGAGTCATATCGACTATCTGGGTCCCTGTTGGTACCCAAAACCAATATACACATGCCTCTTTTCTCCTAAGGTTCAGGTCCTATGAGACCCGCGGGCTCCTGTTAATCCCCTGCTCCATAATTTGGAAATTTGAATAACAACGGGTGCTAGCTCTCTGGGATAGGGCCTTTCCCCCATTCAACCTTGGGCTATGACCCGCGATTGAACCTCCCCAAGTGCTTCGGACTTCGGGCTTCAGCCATTTCAACCGTAGCTGTAACCTTTTCCCCTGAACTCTGAACACAATGGGTGCGAGGATCAAAGGTTCCCGTCACTACCCTAGATCAATGACTGTGATCTATTCAGACTATGGCCTTCGAGATTCTTGAGATCACCAACCTTTGTTTCTCCCAGTTAGCGAATCGTCAAAGTGTTTACCTAGTGCCACTTGGCATGTCTCAATGGATGGCTCTGATGACCTCGCGACTTTGGCTTCACGAGTCCTTTCACCTTCACTCCTCTATTCCTCTGAAGTGCTTACACTCCGGAGTGCGGGATCTGGTGACACCTGTCCATTTCGCTTAGACAGTCCAAATTTGCTTCAGCTTCCTCTCTTCGGGTATTCTCCCAAATCTGCACCTGCTTTCTTCTGGAGTACCTGTTCTCTGAAACATGCGGATCTCCGCCAAGCATCCTTCTGGATCCAATGATCCAGATCTTCTCTACCCTTTACGACATCGTGAGGGTTGATCCTTTATCCATGCTGATTCTTCTAAAGTTCCTTCCCGCGAAATCTCAGATCTGTTGTCACCTGTCTCCTGACAATCAACGATCAGGATCTACTCCACTCTTAGGAGCTTCGACAGTTTCATATTCTTCTCCACGCAAATCTTCTAGAGATTTACCTCACATACCCTTCGATCTGTTGCCACCTGTCCTTCTGATCCGACGGTTTAGATTGAATCCGCACTTCTCCCTTCAAGAGTTTTTGGATCCTCACTTCTCTACTACTCTCTAGAGTGTACAACCTCCAAAGTGAGGGATCCTCCTCCATGTGTCCCTCCAAATGATAGACGGTCCCAATCTGCCTCGGTACTTCTAGAATTCAACAAGTCTGCTCTCCTTGTGCACTTAAAAGGGTTTAAGTCTCGTGCACTTACCTCTAGATCCAACGAATGTTGGTCCCTCGTGCCCAGATATGAAGGATAGGATATGATCCTCTCCTCAGCAAGTTCCCTTGGATGTCTGGACATGGATTCAATGGTCCAGATCTCTTTCTCTGTAGCTGATCTGATGCTTGCTGCCACTCCTCCTCTTGAATTTCGGATTTCTCCTAACTTGGAAGAATTTTGTAAGTGTTCGAAGGTTTTGGCCTTTGAACATTCTCTTGGGAACTTGACTTCTCCAATGTTCGACTATGCTCTCCCTGCTGAGCTTATGCTTGCTCAATCTCTAAGGGACTTGACCCTTCTGCATCTTACAAAATACTTTTTGGTTCCCCCCTAGTATGTTCTATGCTCGTCCTCCTGAGCTTGTAAAGTGAAACTACTTTAATTCTGGCACGCTCTTTGTGCTTGGATGAGCCATTAGACGGCTTCATACTTTCAACACTTCATCTAAGTGTTGGTCTGGTGCACTCCTTGCACATGTCTTCCTCCTGAACCCTGAACTCTTTCATTTTCAATGACACACTCCTTGCATTTGCTCAATGCACACTTGTAGAGCTTCCCCACAAAGTATTAAGTGACTATGGGTTTTATTCAACCTTCCCAACACTTCAAAATGTGTTGGTCATGTGCACTCTTTTCACTTGCTCAATTCCCTCCTGGCAGAGCCCTACAAAGTTTTCAGCAACTATGAAGTATCTCTCTTGTCTGTCTACTAGAGTGTTCAGTAACTCTGGGGTGTCTTCTTTGTGCCTTCTCTCCATACTCCTTCCTACATAGTATTCAATAACTCTAAGGATCTCCTTGAGTTTTTATTTATCCTGTTGTGCCCTCCTGACACGTTCTCTTCTGAATTCGATTTGAAATTCAGATGCACACTCCTTGCGCTTGCTCGCAGAGTTTTCGATACCCTGTTGTACACTCCTTGCACAACCTAAAGAACCTGGAACAAATCCGCAACTCCCAAATAGATAGTGGAATCTATATTAACCCTACATATGGAAACCTATCATGCATCTACAACATGCATTCATAAATACATAGATAACATTCACAAAACACATAAACACACAAAATACTCACAGGCAGGAAAAACTGCTCTTTGTATTAACATGAATGTATGTAATCTCATACTGCAACTGAGTCTCGGCTCTCTCCTCTCCTTACTCTCCTTATCCTTAACTCCTCTAATGAAATTTGATACAAAGATATTTTTACAAAAGAGGGGCTCCTCGAGCCTTTCCCTCCTACTCACCTAACTCTCATTAATTTACATTGAATTACATTCAATAGCCATCTAGTCTGAATCAGATATAGATCCCATCATCCTTTTAGCCATTAAAGGTGACCTTATCTCCTGTCTGCCTAAAGGCATCGACTTGGATACTCCATCCTTACAATATTTAATTGCATTAAATATTACATTGGAAATTTAAAAATGAGGGTAAAACGAGAGGGTTGGTGCCTCTCCCCTCCTTGAATGCGCTTTGATGTGCTGGAATGTTGGCACGTTGTTGAGGTGGAGTGATGCTCTTGCAACATAGGGTTAACACCAATGCCTACCTATTCCCTTCAATCCCTACCTAGTGCTAGTTTCGAACTTCGGGTAAATTGCATGGATAACCATGGCTATTTTCATGCAATTTTACGCTACTTTCCAACTATAAAGTTGTATTGAACCATAATGGGATTTATCACTCACTTGACCATAGGGCCCCCCACCAAACAATTATTTTGGATCATATTTCTTCCAACTTTATGTCATTTAGAATCTAAATCCTTTTCAGGACATCTTTATCCTGTAGCCATTATGAACCCTCTCTCCTTACTAGGATATAGAGAGACAACTCGCTAAATCTTATTTAGTAGGATATCTGGAGCCAGGGATTGATGGTTTCCACTAAGACTACAGAGAGGAAGGAAGATGATCGATCCATCTCTAGTTTGTTGTTGGGTGTGTTTTTTGCCCCCAGTAATACATGGTATAACCAAGCATTCTCTGACGTAGTTAATAACAACTAATTAATCCCCAATTCCTCTACGCAAAAAGGAGTCTCTTATGTTGGTGGTGGTGGTGGGTGATTATTATAAAGAGAAAAATAAAGAGGATGGAAATGAGAAGAACATGGTGAAGAAGAAAAATAGCAGCTTAATGAAAGTGGCAGAACAAGATGAGCCTGAGTGGATCCTCTACTACTCCTATTTTGGCTATTACCTCCCCTTTTCTCTCTTCCCTTATAAACTTCTACTAATGAGGCCACATCTATTGTATATTCTTCTGTCCCTACTCCTATATATTAGGGGTTATCCCTCTTTCTGAATCCTTTTCTACTAGTGCTCTCCCAACCCAACCAATCCTATTCTTCTATTCCACTTGTGACTTTACCTTTAGTATGACGACTGCAAGTAGCAACTCCTTGGTTTTCTGCTAGTATCAGGATTTGACCACGGCCCAGCCTTATTTCCAGTGCTATTCTTTCCAAAAACTATTGTTGGAGGAAACAATGGAACAATAAAACCTGTAATCACTACCCAACTACCCAACTATGCCGAGACTGAGATACTCTAGCTACCTTGACTTAAAGATGTTAAACACGTAACATAAATTTTGACTAAAATCCAGATTTTGAATTAAATAAATATAGCTGACAAAACAGTGAACCAGTTTATTGCATTTACTAATTTATCGCATTGAGTAAAACAATTAGAAGAAGTGGTATCTCCCACCCACTCCACCCAAACCAAGAAACACCCGTTAGAAGGAAGAACACCAATCAAAAGGAATCGGAACCATCAACAACACAAATCAAATGTCACATACTCACCTTGCCCACCACCCCAACAAACGAATGATCAATTTCAGTCATCCAATCACAAGAAATTCATAGTAGGTGCACTATCGAGATGAAAACAATGCATAATATAATAAGAACAAGTGTCATTTCCCAAGTGAGCAAGGCCAATCGAATCAACAATTCCCAACCGAGCAGTTCTAAGTGGAGAGTTTGTAATCTCCACTGACGGTTTAGCTTGATTCAGTATACCTAGCATCCCAACCAACATCCCTATAGAGCATGAATTTCGAGCAAGAAGTTGGGGACTGGAAACTGGTGATGGTGGTGGATTTGCTCACCTTGGTGGTCTCTGATCACATCTTGCTATTTGGTACCCTGTAATAAAAGTCGATAAGAGTATTTAAAGGCACCCACCATATGTAAAGGAGATACACATGGTATATTAGATTCTTGAGTGGGATACTAGGATTACACCCTAATATAAAATAGGACATGGGGTGATCCTTGTTTCAGGAGAACGAAAAAACCCAAATAATATCAATACCTGTTTTAGGAGAACACAATAATCCCCAGTAAAGAATGTCTATATTGGGCTTAGTATCCCCAAAATATCCTCTATAAAGAAGGTATCTACTTGTTTTAACCTAAATAATGTACTTTCTCTGAAGGGGTCAACACCTATATTGATTGTATGAGCTCTTATCTTATGGAAGGAGTCATCACCAATACAATATTTGTGAGAGGTGGTACAAAGACTCGTTCATAAAAAATATTAGGAAAGGCCAAATTATATAATATAAAGAGCGAGAAGGTGCTTTGGGGTACTGATATTGCTTAGCATAAAAATGCGCTCAGTTAAGTTTTTAGAGTCGAAAGAAAGGGAGACAAGCGAAGCATAGTAAGTAAGTTTAACGAGAATATTTTTAGTACTACACAAACTTGAGTACTTCATTAGTATCATTAGTTTTAGTTTATGACCATGAGGTGATATGCGGAACAATTCATATATGATATTAAAGGTTATTTCTTTTCTTTCAACTTTCAGAACCTTGAGACCGGATGGATGATTCTGAGCGATATTTGTAACTTTATTTTCTTTAGCGGTAGATGGGTTAACCTTAAGGCTGGGAAGGTATATCTTATAAGGAATTCTAACTTTCCTTAAGGAAGGGAATTCATTGCTTTGCCTTCTAACTTGCCAATATTCATAAGATCCATTAAGGGTTGGCCCTCTTACTTTCGTTTGGTCTGGCTTTCGGGTATCCCTTCTAAATCAAGGGCATTGTTTATATAAATGCATAGTACGGAATCTAGATCTGAACTTTTCAATAACATTTAAAACAAATATTCCAGAGTTACCATTACCTTTCAGAATGTTTTTTGTCTCGATATTTATTACTCCTTCTTTTTCAATCTCTACATCAATCCTCATGTCCTCATAAATTGCATGTGTGTCAAATACACCTATGTTAGACATGAAGTCAAAAATATGTTGATCATGCTCAAATAACTTAAAATTACCAATGTTTTAAGGTATGGATGGGGTTGAAACAAATTCAAATTAAAATATTTTCAATCTTTATTCCTCAAGAGGCTCAAGATTTCCAGCTTCCACTACTAGCGAGTCTGCAATCATGTTGTGTCTTCTTGAGATTGTGACCGGTAAGCATTTAAGAGAGTTTATCCTAGTGTTGTTATGATATTCTATCTAGTTACTACAAGTATAGTTCTTGCATCTGTACGTTTTCCTAGAAGTGATGTTCCTACATAATCCATTGTTCTGATGAGAGGGTTCCAACCAACCCGATAGACCAAGGATTTGTCTTCATGGCCCGAAGGTTTCTAGGAAATTATTCAAGGAAATTGCTTCTCTCATCGATGCCTCTTCCATTAGATTGGTCTCGTCCACAATTTGACTCCAAGAATAGTCATAGTATATGGAGGTCAGCGGGGGGGGGAAAGCCAGTGCAATTGTTTGTTCCTATTGTGGAGCGATGGAATCCTTAGGCCCTTTTTTCATCCCAGAAAAGTAGTAGCAATTATATGAAGCAGTCTGAAGCAAGGTTAAAATCTTCTCGTCAATGACTTACCAGAGGACAATTCCCCATACTAACATGCACTGAGTTGATTACCTCTTACTTCTAGCCCTATGACACTAGTAAGAAGGGCCCCATGGCCAGCTTTCAAGATCACATGATAGGCCTGTGGGGCATCCTAGACCCAATGAATCTCATGGCCTCACACCCATCACACATATCTTTTTGGACTTGAATGTTAAAAGTTCTTCTCCAAAGCAACGGGTCTTAGCTAGGGAACATCCTTCATCTTGAGCATCTTCATTATTCCTCATCTTTTTGGGTTGTTTATTTCCATTTCTTTTTTTTTTCCTTCTTTGAGGTTATTTTTCTCTCTTTAGGTATTCCCTAGGAACATAAAGTCCTCCCACCCCGCAAAAATATTTGGGAGAACTCCACTAACTCGGTTGGTAGGATAAATACAAGTACCCACCTCGAGTGAGCGGTTGGAGGCATCACTCACCCTAACCTTTCAACATTTAGGAAGGAGAATTCTAAAAGTATGAATCAGACCAAATGACACAAACTTCCAATAAATAGGTACCCTTGATTCCCCATTGGAAATTGGAGATT
>JZKD02S2070122.1:1065388-1078738 GCA_000966675.3 Picea glauca | reverse complement strand
GGTCATTGTGAACCATCTCTAAGTGTTGTTTGGATTTAGTGGAGGACTGTGGAAAGCTAGTTCTCTTATGTTTTCCGAGAATGCAAGACTCACATGAGGGATTTTTCTCTTTGAATATAGGTAGACCTTTGACCATGGAGTGTTTTTGTATGAGGCTTAGACTCTGAAAGGGTAGATGTCCAAATATTGCATGCCAAATCATAGTTTCATTGGGGGTGGATGCACTTTGTGCATAATATTTGCAGTTCTAAGGGTCAAGGGAAACATCCTATTCTGAGTCGTGGATTTAAGAAATCAATTTTCTGCTAGGAGGTTTGTCATATATCCTACATGATGCTCCTTCAAGAAGTACCTTATAGCCATTTTCAACTAGTTGTCCTACACTTAACAAATTATGTTTAAGATCTGGAACATGATTGGCATCATTTATGTCTTTCTTTACATCTTGTTTAGTGAGAATAGGTACAGTTCCTTTGCCTCGAACTTTGACTAAAGAGTCATCTCTAAGTGTAATATCAGATGAAATAGAAGAGTCAATTCATCAAAGTAAATCTTTGTTACCTGTCATGTGATTGCTGCATCCACTTTCCAACAACTAGAGGTCCTTGTGTTGTTCTTCAATTTTGTGACACGAGAGAAACACCCCATCAAAGGTGTCTCCTTCATGATTTGTGACATGGGTTGTTCTTGAGTGATCACATTCTTTCTTCTTCCTACATTCATATTCATAGTGCCCATACATTTTGCAGTAATAGCATTATATGCTTTCTTTGTCATTGGATCTCCTCCCTTTGCCTCTTTGAGGCTGGAAATTATGATTCTTATTTTGATGTGTGTGACCTTTAGATGAGTGATGGTTTCTTGGACTTCTCCCTCTTCCTCTATGACCTCTTCCTCTGCCTCTCCCTCTGCTGAAGGTGAATTGAGTCTTGAAATCATTGGCTATTGACTCATCTTCTAGATGCAATCTAGTCTCATGTGACAACAAAGAACCCATGAGTTCATCTGTTGAAAATTTTGAGAGATCCTTGGATTCAAGGATGACTGTAGCAACCATCTCAAATTTCTTTGGAAGAATTCTTAGGAATTTATCAAAAATCCTTTGATCATGGATGGCTTCACCAGTCAACCCGATCTGGTTTACAATTCTCATGACTCTGGTCATAAATTGATCAACATTTTCAGACTCTGTCATCTTTAAGGTCTCAAAATGTGTCCTCAAGGTCTGCAACTTGACTGTTTTGACCTTATAATTTCCATGGTAGGTTGTACTGAAAATGTCCTAGGCCTTTTTTTAGGTAACAACACCTGTGATTTTTTAGAAAATCGAGTCATCCACTGAGTTTGGAATCCACAATTTGGCCTTATTCTCTCTTTTCCTCTATTTTGTCTAAGTAGATCTTTCTTGATTGTTCATGGCAGCAAGATATACTGGATCTAGTTCCATATACCAAGATCCACTGGATCCTAGCACTCCTATGCTTGTAAGAAGGATCTCATTCGGAGAGACCAAAATTCATAGTTCTTTCCAAGAAGAATTGGCCCTTGTGTTGGTCCTAAATGGTTAGAGGTGGCCATTTTTGTAAAAAAAATCCAGAAAAGAAAAAAATTTGTTATTACTTTTCATGTTCTTTCTTAGGGATGAAAAAATACCTATGATATCGCTTGATGCAAGAAGACAGGTCCTCTTCCTATTTCCTGCATGTAAAACCAAGTCCTTGAGGGACCAAACACACCAGCGAAGTTTCAAGCTCGAGCTACAGAAAATTTCTTGTTTCCTCGTATCGCTCTTGTTGGATCTAATTATCCGAGAACAAGATCATTCAGATTTAGAGCTCCGAGATGCATTCTTTATCAACTGTAACCATTTAATGCAGAAAACTAAGCACTCTATGGATTCCTTTTTAACATTTTTTTTTGGCGTTAAAGTCTCATATGACCAAGGGCAAGAACCAGGTGCTCTAGGGCTCCATACTCTGGGCATTTCAATACATTAAGACCTTGATTCCTCTGAATAACTAAATGGGAAAAGTCCCAAACAAGAGAAAATATCAATGACCATCATTGATATGAGATCAACGACCCACAATTACTTTAGGACTTCGGGCTTCAGAGCCTTCCACCGCTCTACTTCACAATACACAGATCCAAAGGTCCTCAGACCTCGACAAACCAACGACCAAGATATTCTTTGGAACTCCATCCTTCGAGAGTTCTTGTATGCTGACTCACGAGAAACTCCGGAGTGCCAAATCTATAGAGTGACGTAAGCTATGGAGTGATTTAAGCTTGATCCCAACTGTCCACGTGTCTTTTGAACGAGTGGTCAGGATCCACTTCAGGCTTCAGCCTTCAGGGCTCTTTCCGTCACTGATTCATAGTTCTCCTAGAGTGTCATATCACCAAAATGTCAGATGGCTTCCACGTGTGTAGCATGATCAACGACCTGGATCTACTTCGACTCTTCAGGGCTTTGATACTTCAAGAGTTCTTGACTCATAACACCTTAGTTCTTCTAGAGTGTTAGTGCTCCGAACCTCCTCCAATCTGTTGCCACGTGGCCTTTACATCGACGGTCTAGATGCACTCTACTCTTCGGAGCTTCGGGAGACTAGGAACCCTTAGCACATGTGCTCTAATTCCTTCGAAGTAAAATATCTCCTCACACATATTTTTTGGATCCAACGGTCCAGAGTCACTTCAGATCTCCAGGACTTCGGGAACCTAGACACCTTCTCTACCAAAGTCCTACAGTGTGCTATACCACCGGACTGTAGGATCTGCTGACACATGTCCTTTTTCTAGATCGATGGATAGGATTCAAGATCCTTTTACTTCTTTGCAACCCTTGCAATAATTTCACTGAATACGTGAAGTCCTCTGTCTTCTCTACATGCGACCAAGAGCTATGGCCTCGGCTTAAAACTTTGGGAGATTATCTCAACTTGTAAGATCTACGGCCGTGTTTAAGTGTATCATGAAGATCGACGACCACAAATGATTCCGGAACCTAAACTTTCTTGCGCTTTAATTTCCTTCCTGATATCTGCAATGCAAAGATGCTTGTCCATTGTGGGGTCTATGTCCACTGTTGATCTATTGATATAGCAAGATCAATGATTCTGAGGGATTACAGATTCTAAACTTGTAGACTATTTAAATTTCCCTTTGATATTTGCAATGGCACGTCACCGTCGGTCTTCCCTCACTGAGATCTGACAATCATGACTTAACCTTTCCTTGATTTGACGACTTATGTCGCTCGTGCACAACTCTAATGGTCAAGATCTGTTCGACTCCTTTGTGTTCTCCTCATCCTATATGGGCTTGATGTGACAACCCATATATGTTCTCGTGGTCGATCTAATGACTATTGTAGCTTCTTCTCTACTACTTCTGCATATTCCTCCCAAAGAAAGGATTCCACGAATTCTTAAATCTCTTCGTCTTGAATCTTCTTCTGCAAATCTTCCTCCTCGCATTATGATGTCTCTAGCTCTCCTTTAGTGGATTGATGTCTCTAGTGCTCCTTTAGCAGACTTCTCTTTAGGCTCTATGAAGAGTCTTACCTCCTGCGCTCTGATACCATGGAAAAACTATAAAAGAAATAGACAATACAAAAGAGAAAGATCTAGAATAGGAAAATGTAGAGCGCCATTGTATTAGATGATGGTCTAAAGATATAAAGGGAAAATAAAACCACCAAATCAAGAAGTCAGAACCAAATCCTAATGACTGGTACATCTTTCCAGAACAACTGGAAGTGTATAGTCACACCCTATTGAGGTTATAACTAACATGTTGAAGATCCAATTGCATATCCTGTTGTTGTTTGTTTTTCTCCACCGATAGCATATCCAGTTTCAGTCGATTTGATTTGATTAGCAGGTACAAGGATAAAATATACAAAGAAAAATGATTCCTTAGCATGCTCAACCATATATGCATCTCCTCCTACTCTCGCTACTTTTTAATTACTTACTTATCTCCTTGGCTTGGATTTGTTTTTCTCTCTGCATCAATGAAGCCAAGTTATACTCTTTTTCGAAGGACATCCACCACTTTCACAAATCATTGGCTAGGTTTGATAGAATAAGTAGGAGGACAGATCAACTAGTTTCTGAACTTGGTTTAGGATTATACAGGTTGTCTCCTTGAAATATCAATAGTAGGGAGTTCAAGAACTTTTCCTTCCTCGTTGGAAAAAGAGCATGGCTCACTCACAATATTTATCATAAAATAAATCAATCTCAACTTCACCGATGAAAGACAACTTTACCTAATCCTAGAGCAAGCTTTATCATCAACTAAATCCAGATGATTCGAGGTCCTCATTTTATCGCCACCCAGCTATATCGTATGGCTGACAAATTTCTTCCTAAAAGAATGAGTGATGAAGGTTAGTTCCCCACAAACTTTCCAGTAGGAGGTCCTTAATTAGGTTAGTACTAAAAAAAAATCATTTGGTAAGGGGTGGAGAGGCAAAGAGCTCTGCAAAGAGTTGGTTTAACCTTTCAGGAGACTTTTTCATCCCTTATATGTCAAAAACTATCTCCCTAATGATTGCATTACTTTTCATGCGACAAGGATACAATAAAGAGAGGAAATGAATTTATGTGCTCCTCTACTTTTGGCTTCCAGAATTTCTCTGCCTAGCCCCTCAGTTATTATGAGAAATAGAAATGGAGAAAGTGGGCATTCACTCTTGCCTAAAACCCCTTGTTGGATTGAAAAACCTTGAAGCTGTCCCATTTATTATCATTGCAAAGGATGTTGATGTCTTCCCCCCCTCTTCAACACACACATGTTTCATGGTTCGTGTTTGTTCCACTTGCTATGCAGTGTGTGTTGTTGGCTCCACACCCTATGCAAAAGGAATATGATTTTTTCTGTGATTATTCGATCTTGACCCAAAAGAAAATAAAGGGGGGAACCTCAGAGATTGGAGAAAAGTGCTTCGGGTAAAAAACAATATGAGAGCTGAAGAAACCACTACAATTATCACTAACTAGATCATTAACAAGATATTTCCTAACATTAATCTTTCCCAGACATGATGGAGCATGATTACTAGCTCCCCCGATCGGGGTAACATATCATATCTAACGTTGCTATGTTTCAAATATGTTTCAGTAGAGAACTACACTCAATATATTTTCCCTTAGCTTGACCGGCTCAAGCAAACCCTTGTCCCAAGGCCATATAGTTAGTCCACACACAATTATTGGTCCCATGGGGGAATGAATAGTGTCATTTTTTAATTTGTCAAGCTAGGGTACGGGGTGGGTTTCGCGGAAGGATGAATGTGGGAATGACAATAGAATAGTTCTTAAGCTACGTTGCTCATGCATTTCTATCTTATACTAGTGAATAAAATATCTTCCTTTAGGGGGTCCAAAAGGGGAACTCATAGCGGGTACTCAAAATGATTTGTTATTAATGAAGATCGGAATCTCATGAAATTTATCTATGATTAGTTGGATGCAATCTTTTGATTTTATGTTCATCATCTTGATGCCACTATAACATTACCCGAGAGAGTTTCCCCTTCACTCATTCATGTCTAACATGCTTATAATGTGCTTCTATTTCCTTGCCTCATGACTTTCATTTCGTTCAAGTAAGAAAGGAGACCAAAGGAACCTGGGAGTGGCCGCATGGACTTCCAAAATAGCATGGAAGATATAGATGGAGACATTGCTAGATACGGAGAAGAACGCTCATCAAAGTGCCTAGATTTCTAATAGAGATAGAGTATTTGTTTGGGCAAGATGATAATTTTTCATCTAATTTGATGTTGATCAATGAAACCACCTAAACACCTATTGTTTAAGGGATTGGATGACCATACACCCTTATTGAACATAAAGTGGAATAATTTCTTATCTTCAAAAATGAAATTGAAGTAAATATCCCTATTGATTGGGAGGGGAATAAGCCAATGGGACACATACAATCTCCAATTTCCAATGGGGAATCAAGGGTACCTATTTATTGGAAGTTTGTGTCATTTGGTCTGATTCATACTTTTAGAATTCTCCTTCCTAAATGTTGAAAGGTTAGGGTGAGAGATGCGTCCAACTGCTCACTCGAGGTGGGTACTTGTATTTATCCTACCAACCGAGTTAGTGGAGTTCTCCCAAATATTTTTGCGGGGTGGGAGGACTTTATGTTCCTAGGGAATACCAAAAGAGAGAAAAATAACCTCAAAGAAGGAAAACAAAAGAAATGGAAATAAACAACCCAAAAAGATGAGGAATAATGAAGATGCTCAAGATGAAGGATGTTCCCTAGCTAGAACCCGTTGCTTTGGAGAAGAACTTTTAACATTCAAGTCCATAAAGATATGTGTGATGGGTGTGAGGCCACGAGATTCATTGGGTCTAGGATTCCCTACAGGTCTATCATGTGATCTTGAAAGCTGGACATGGGGCCCTTCTTACTAGTGTCATAGGGCTAGAAGTAAGAGGTAATCAACTCAGTGCATGTTAGTATGGGGAATTGTCCTCTGGTAAGTCATTGAAGAGAAGATTTTAACCTTGCTTCAGACCGCTTCATATAATTACTGCTACTTTTCTGGGATGAAAAAAGGGCCTAAGGATTCCATCGCTCCACAACAGGAACAAACAATTGCACTGGCTTGCCCCCCCCGCTGACCTCCATATACTACGACTATTCTTGGAGTCAAATTGTGGATGAGACCAATCTAATAGAAGAGGCATCGATGAGAGAAGAAATTTCCTTGAATAATTTTCTAGAAACCTTCGGGCCATGAAGACAAATCCTTGGTCTATCGGGTTGGTTGGAACACTCTCGTCAGAACAATGGATTATGTAGGAACATCACTTCTAGGAAAATGTATAGATGCAAGAACTATACTTGTAGTAACTAGATGGAATATCATAACAACACTAGCATAAACTCTCTTAAATGCTTACCGATCACAATATTAAGAAGACACAACATGATTGCAGACTCGCTAGCAGTGGAAACTTGAAATCTTGAGCCTCTTGAGGAATAAAGATTGAAAATATTTTAATTTGAATTTGTTTCAACCCCATCCATACCTTAAAACATTGGTAATTTTAAGGTATTTGAGCATGATCAACATATTTTTGACTTCATGTCTAACATAGGTGTATTTGACACACATGCAATTTATGAGGACATGAGGATTGATGTAGAGATTGAAAAAGAAGGAGTAATACATATCGAGACAAAAAACATTCTGAAAGGTATGGTAACTCTGGAATATTTGTTTTAGATGTTATTAAAAAGTTCAGATCTAGATTCCATAGTATGCATTTATATAAACAATGCCCTTGATTTTGAAGGGATACCCGAAAGCCAGACCAAACGAAAGTAAGAGGGCCAACCCTTAATGGATCTTATGAATATTGGAAAGTTAGAAGGCAGGGCAATGAATTCCCTTCCTTAAGGAAAGTTAGAATTCCTTATAAGATATACCTTCCCAGCCTTAAAGTTAACCCATCTACCGCTAACGAAAATAAAGTTACAAATATCGCTCAGAATCATCCATCCGGTCTCAAGGTTCTGAAAGTTGAAAGAAAAGAAATAACCTTTAATATCATATATGAATTGTTCCTCATATCACCTCATGGTCATAAACTAAAACTAATGATACTAATGGAGTACTCAAGTTTGTGTAGTACTAAAAATACTCTCGTTAAACTTACTTACTATACTTCACTTGTCTCCCTTTCTTTCGACTCTAAAAACTTAACTGAGCGCATTTTTATGCTAAGCAATATCAGTAACCCAAAGCACCTTCTCGCTCTTTATATTATATAATTTGGCCTTTCCTAATATTTTTTATGAACGAGTCTTTGTACCACCTCTCACAAGTATTGTATTGGTGACGACTCCTTCCATAAGATAAGAGCTCATACAATCAATATAGGTGTTGACCCCTTAAGAGAAAGTACATTATTTAGGTTAAAACAAGTAGATACCTTCTTTATAGAGGATATTTTGGGGATACTAAGCCCAATATAGACTTTCTTTACTGGGGATTATTGTGTTCTCCTAAAACAGGTATTGATATTATTTGGGTTTTTTCGTTCTCCTGAAACAAGGATCACCCCATGTCCTATTTTATATTAGGGTGTAATCCCAGTATCCCACTCAAGAATCTAATATACCATGTGTATATCTTTTACATATGGTGGGTGCCTTTAAATACTCTTATTGACTTTTATTACAGGGTACCAAATAGCAAGATGTGATCAGAGACCACCAAGGTGAGCAAATCCACCACCATCACCAGTTTCCAGTCCCCAGCTTCTTGCTCGAAATTCACGCTCTATAGGGATGTTGGTTGGGATGCTAGGTATACTGAATCAAGCTAAACTGTCAGTGGAGATTACAAACTCTCCACTTATAACTTCTCGGTTGGGAATTGTTGATTCGATTGGCCCTGCTCACTTGGGAAATGACACTTGTTCTTATTATATTATGCATTGTTTTCATCTCGATAGTGCACCTACTGTGAATTTCTTATGATTGGATGACTGAAATTGATCATTCGTTTGTTGGGGTGGTGGGTGGGGTGAGTATGTGACATTTGATTTGTGTTGTTGATGGTTCTGAGTCCTTTTGATTGGTGTTCTTCCTTCTAATGGGTGTTTCTTGGTTTGGGTGGAGTGGGTGGAAGATACCACTTATTCTAATTGTTTTACTTAATGCGATAAATTAGTAAATGCGATAAACTGGTTCACTGTTTTGTCAGCTATATTTATTTAATTCAAAATCTAGATTTCAGTCAAAATTTATGTTACGTGTTTAACATCTTTAAGTCAAGGTAGCTAGAGTATCTCAGTCTCAGCATAGTTGGGTAGCTGGGTAGTGATTACGGGTTTTATTGTTCCATTGTTTCCTCCAACAATAGTTTTTGGAAAGAATAGCACTGGAAATAAGGTTGGGCTATGGTCAAATCCCGATACCAGCAGAAAACCAAGGAGTTGCTACTTGCAGTCGACATACTAAAGGTAAAGTCACAAGTGGAATAGAAGAATAGGATTGGTTGGGTTGGGAGAGCACTAGTAGACAAGGATTCAGAAAGAGGGATAACCCCTAATATATAGGAGTAGGGACAGAAGAATATACAATAGACGTGGCCTCATCAGTAGAAGTTTATAAGGGAAGAGAGAAAAGGGGAGGTAATAGCCAAAATAGGAGTAGTAGAGGATCCACTCAGGCTCATCTTGTTTTGTCACTTTCATTAAGCTGTTATTTTTCTTCTTCACCATGTTCTTCTCATTTCCATCCTCTTTATTTTTCTCTTTATAATAATCACCCTCCACCACCACCAACATAAGAGACTCCTTTTTGCGTAGAGGAATTGGGGATTAATTAGTTGTTATTAACTATGTCAGAGAATGCTTGGTTATACCATGTATTATTGGGGGCGAAAAACACACCCAACAACAAACTAGAGATGGATCGATCATCTTCCTTCCTCTCTGTAGTCTTAGTGGAAACCATCAATCCCTGGCTCAAGATATCCTACTAAATAAGATTTAGTGAGTTGTCTCTCTATATCCTAGTAAGGAGAGAGGGTTCAAAATGGCTACAGGATAAAGATGTCCTGAAAAGGCTTTAGATTCTAAATGACATAAAGTTGGAAGAAATATGATCCAAAATAATTGTTTGGTGGGGGGCCCTATGGTCAAGTGAGCGATAAATCCCATTATGGTTCAATACAACTTTATAGTTGGAAAGTAGCGTAAAATTGCATGAAAATAGCCATGGTTATCCATGCAATTTAACCGAAGTTCGAAACTAGCACTAGGTGGGGATTGAAGGGAATAGGTAGGCATTGGTGTTAACCCTATGTTGCAAGAGCATCGCTCCACCTCAACAACATGCCAACATTCCAGCACATCAAAGCACATTCAAGGAGGGGAGAGGCACCAACCCTCTCGTTTTACCCTCATTTTTTAATTTCCAATGTAATATTTAATGCAATTAAATATTGTAAGGATGGAGTATCCAAGTCGATGCCTTTGTGCAGACAAGAGATAAGGTCACCTTTAATGGCTGAAAGGATGATGGGATCTATATCTGATTCAGACTAGATGGCTATTGAATGTAATTCAATGTAAATTAATGAGAGTTAGGTGAGTAGGAGGGAAAGGCTCGAGGAGCCCCTCTTTTGTAAAAAGATCTTTGTATCAAATTTCATTAGAGGAGTTAAGGATAAGGAGAGTAAGCAGAGGAGAGAGCCGAGAATCAGTTGCAATATGAGATTACATACATTGTAAACATACATTCATGTTAATACAAAGAGCAGTTTTTCCTGCCTGTGAGTATTTTGTGTGTTTATGTGTTTTGTGAATGTTATCTGTATTTATGAATGCATGTTGTAGATGCATGATAGGTTTCCATATGTAGGGTTAAGATAGATTCCACTATCTATTTGGGAGTTGCGGATTTGTTCCAAGTTCTTTAGGTTGTGCAAGGAGTGCACAACAGGGTATCGAAAACTCTGTGAGCAAGCGCAAGGAGTGTGCATCTGAATTTCAAATTGAATTCAGAAGAGAACGTGTCAGGAGGGCACACCAGGATAAATAAAAAATCAAGGAGATCCTTAGAGTTATTGAATACTGTGTAGGAAGGAGTATGGAGAGAAGGCACAAAGAAGACACCCCAGAGTTACTGAACACTCTAGTAGACATACAAGAGAGATACTTCATAGTTGCTGAAAACTTTGTAGGGATCTGCCAGGAGGGAATTGAGCGAGTGAAAAGAGTGCACATGACCAAAACATTATGAAGTGTTGGGAAGGTTGAATAAAACCCATAGTCACTTAATACTTTGTGGGGAAGCTCTACAAGTGTGCATTGAGCAAATGCAAGGAGTGTGTCATTGAAAATGAAAGAGTTCAGGGTTCAGGAGGAAGACATGTGCAAGGAGTGCACCAGACCAACACTTAGATGAAGTGTTGAAAGTATGAAGCCATCTGAGGGCTCATCCAAGCACAAAGAGTGTGCCAGAATTAAAGTAGTTTCACTTTACAAGCTCAGGAGGACGAGCATAGAATGTACTAGGGGGGAACCAAAAAGTATTTTGTAAGATGCAGAAGGGTCGAGTCCCTTAGAGATTGAGCAAGCATAAGCTCAGTAGGGGGAGCATAGTTGAACATTGGAGAAGTCGAGTTCCCAAGAGAAGGTTCAAAGGCCAAAACCTTCGAACACTTACAAAATTCTTCCAAGTCAGGAGAAATCTGAAATTCAGGAGGAGGAGCGACACCAAGCATCAGATCAGCTGCAGAGAAAGAGATCTGGACCGTTGAATCCATGTCCAGACATCCAAGGGAACTTGTTGAGGAGAGGATCATATCCTATATTTCAGATCTGGGCACGAGGGACCAACAATCGTTGGATCTATAGGTAAGTGAACGAGACTTAAACCCTTTTAAGTGCACAAGGAGAGCAGACTTGTTGAATTCTGGAAGTACGGAGGCAGATTGGAACTGTCTATCATTTGGAGGGACACATGGAGGAGGATCCCTCACTTTGGAGGTTGTACACTCCAGAGAGTAGCAGAGAAGCGAGGATCCAAAAACTCTTGAAGGGAGAAGTGCGGAGTCAATCTAAACCGTCGGATCAGAAGGACAGGTAGCAACAGATCGAAGGGTATGTGAGGTAAATCTCTAGAAGATTTGCGTGGAGAAGAATATGAAACTATCGAAGCTCCTAAGAGCAGAGTAGATCCTGATCGTTGATCGTCAGGAGACAGGTGGCAATAGATCTGAGATTTCGCGGGAAGGAACTTCAGAAGAATCAGCATGGATAAAGGATCAACCCTCACGATGTTGCAAAGGGCAGAGAAGATCTGGACCATTGGATCCAGAAGGATGCTTGGCGGAGATCCGCATGTTTCAGAGGACAGGTACTCCAGAAAAAAGCAGGTGCAGATTTGGGAGAATACCCAAAGAGAGGAAGCTGAAGCAAATTTGGACTGTCTAAGCGAAATGGACAGGTGTCACCAGATCCCGCACTCCGGAGCGTAAGCACTTCAGAGGAATAAAGGAGTGAAGGTGAAAGGACTCGCGAAGCCGAAGTCACGAGGTCATCAGAGCCATCCATTGAGACATGCCAAGTGGCACTATGTAAACACTTCGACGATTCGCTAACCGGGAGAAACAAAGGTTGGTGAATTCAAGAATCTCAAAGGCCATAGTCTGAATCGATCACAGTCATTGATCTAGGGTAGTGACGGGGACCTTTGATCCTTGCACCCATTGTGTTCAGAGTTCAGGGGAAAAGGTTACAGCTACGGTGGAAATGGCTGAAGCCTGAAGTCCGAAGTGCTTGGAGAGGTTCAACCGCGAGACATAGCCCAAGGTTGCATGGGGGAAAGGACCTATCCTAGAGAGCTAGCACCCGTTGTTATTCAAATTTCCAAATTATGGAGTAGGGGATTAACAGGAGCCCGTAGGTCTCATAGGACCTGTGCCTTAGGAGAAAAGAGGCATGTGTATATTGGTTTTGGGTACCAACAGGGACCCAGATAGTCGATATGACTCAGTGTTTGGAAAGATCCTTNATGAGATTCTTTTTCATGTTGTCATAAGGAGATAATTATTTTAATTTTATCTTTTGCATTCGATAGGCGGGTGATCGAGCGCTTCAAGTTGGGTCCTGGTCAAATCCTTTGGTAGGGATGGGATAGATGACTACTACTTCGAACCTTAGAAATTAGGGACCTTATCAAACTGAACACAGGAAGAAACTACTCCAAACAAGAGCCTAGCCTATTTGAGAAGAGTATCTCAGTGGAGTAGGCCACGGTCTAAAAGCAGAGAAGTCCAAGTAGAGTATCCCATTCGAGTATCCAAGACAAGATCTAATTTTTCTATGGGAAACTCCACTCATTTCAGTTTTCTCCTTCCTTCCACAGCATAAGAATCTTAGGTGGGTGAGATGAAATCTTCCCTATTCTTAGTTCATTACTTGAACAACTAGTTTAGGTGATGAGTATCCAATCAAGCCCGCCCAACTATGAATGGCCATGTCCACCTACCTGTATTGAGCACATCGAGTGCATAAACTAGCATCTATCATCAATTATCTATGGAAATGAGGGTCAATGGGGATCTCCTATGACTAATGGTCCAACTCCATAGAATATATTACCTTACGAAGTGTTTCTCTAACGTATTATCTCCTTCATTTCGTTAACTAGATAACGAGAGAGAATAAGGCCAAGGATAAAGAAAGACTCCATGGGGGAGAATTTACCACCCTTTCCCTCTATTTATTTAGGGCCCCTACCCCATTTGATAGTGATAGGCCACGTTCACACTCTAACAATTACCATCTCTTA
>JZKD02S2070122.1:1022873-1058298 GCA_000966675.3 Picea glauca | reverse complement strand
TAATGACTTAAATAATTCATCCATCCACATTATTCTTAAGACGCATAGAGACAAATAGATTACATAACCAATAATACATCATATAGAAATTCTTGGCGCAAATCACCTCTGAAGCTTCCACAAAAATCCGACTACATTAACACGATCAATTAATTGGCGTGATCACCGCCTAGGAAACATTCTAACTATAGACCAACTAAAATTACATATATCAATATTAGATGCAATCACCAACAACCTTAGTCATGGTGCACAAGGGTAATCTCATTAAATTATCTTTAGGCGCCAATAGTATCCACACACAAGTTCATCCACACACGCTATTATATCAATGTGCTAGATTAAAATCAATACTAATTCAAATATCTAAATAATGAAAATAGCATTAAATGAAAAGCATTAAAAACCCTTTTTATTTCTAGATAAAGACTCTTAATTTAAAAGAATAAATCTGAAATTTTCTCCCTATTCATAATTACATATTATTCAACTTTCTTATTATTTAACTAAATCTACACCGAGCGGGTGGACGCCCGCCCACACAGAGATAAAAGGGAGGAAAAACACAACATTAAAACGCAGACGAAGAGAGGTAATTTTTCTGAGCATGAAAGAAAAAAATTCGTGGGTGTGAACAGAAGTAAATCATTGAGCTCTTGGTAGAGAAATTTGTGTGTGTGAATGGATAAATATCTGAGCTTTTGGCAGAGGAATTTCATGTGCGTGATGGAGTAACTCAATAGGCTTGTGGGTAGAGAAATTCGTGGGTATGAAGGGATAAATCTCTGAGCTTTTGGTAGAGGAATTTCGTGTGCGTGAGGGAGTAAATCGCTGAGATTATGGGCAGAGAAATTCGTGGGTGTGAAGGGATAAGTATCTGAGATTTTGGCAGATAATTTTGTGTGCGTGAAGGAGTAAATCTTTGATATTTTGGGCAGAGAAATCCGTGTGGGTGAAAGGAGTAAATCTCTGTGTTTTTGGAAGAGAATTTTGTGTGGGTTTCCTCCACCCGCAATGATATGATAACATAATTCAAAATGCAGAGATGGGTACCATGATGGGAGAAATTCCAAGTTCTTTCGAAGAGGGAAAGATCAAAGTTGGGCAATTTTTCTCAATGCATGTGATATTTCCTTCAAGGTTGTAGAGAAACAATGTAAAAATTGAAGAAGTACCTAGATAAAATGATGGTAGATTTTGCTCAAAGCACGGGTGATAGATCCTTCAAGGGTTGCAAAGAAAACAATGTAAAAATTGAAGAAGTAACCATATCAAATGCTGGGCGATTTTCAATTAAATTATAAAGGTAACAATTGAATAAATAACCAAGAAAAAACGTAGATCAATCCATTTAAATTCAGAGCTGGGGTTAATGAATTCATCAAGGAGTAAGATTAGGATAGTTCTGGGTGCACATCAAGGGAAAAATTCATGGCCAAATCTCAACTAGAATGGTGGGAATAAACATTCTATATACAACTTTTCAAGATCAGTAATAATAATAATAATAAAAAAACAAAGAATCCATTCGGAATCACTCCTAGAATTTATAAAACAACAAGGGCTTGTCTAATCCATCATAACATTTTCAACTCAATAAGCAATAAAATAAAACACGATTGAACGAATTAAATCCTAATTCAAATATCGAATTTTGATAAATACCGTAACCTTCGTCTTAGATGTACTTGATGATGTTCTTCGGTAGTTGGCATTTCCTCCTTGCTCCCACTTACTAATCATTGATACCTCACCGATACCTCCCAGCCAATGTTAGGAGTACTCTTCTCGCCCGTTAGCTCCTCGAGTCGCAAAAAGGCCATGCACAAACACAACCAGAAAAATATAGCTCCTAGCTCGTGTTGGAAAGTCGACCTACCAGTCTCTTTCGTGAGTCGGGTATCCCAACTCTCACAAGTAAAATCAGTGAAAGAAATTCCGGCAGCATATCTTTACTCATACCTTTCATGATCCATTCCTCCTCTCAACCATTTCTTTTATGGAATTTGTCTTAGTGACCACTTACCATTTGCACATTTAATTCTTTTTTTTTTAAAATTAATTAGGAATTACTCTCCCCCGTACACTTGTCACCCATTCCCTTAGTTGCACCAAAAATCCACCATTTAATTTAATTAAATGTCAATTTCCCTCACCCATCCTAAAAGCGCTCCTACAATTACTCCTAGTTTTCCCTTTATTCCCTCTATTTCCCTTTTAATGACTGATACCTTTCTAAAAATTAGTTGTGTTTAATTTAGGAAATTTCTTTGATTAGAATAGACTAGATACCTTTCTATGCTTCCCCATTATTTTTACATTTATTTCCTTTCTTATCTTAGTTTCCAATTTGGTATTCTATTGCACACATTTATATAGTTAAATCTTTAGATATAATTTTTTTACTCTTTCAATTCCTAACTTGATATTTCTTCATCCTCTATCGTTTATTAAATTTTAATTTAATTTTTAGTTTTCTTACCCACTTTAGACTTAGGCTCAAAATTTTAAACTAGGATTAGAATTTTTTAAGGAGATTTTATAATTAATAAAAATTACCCATTAATAATTATTTTATGTCTGACAATGTCAAAACAAATTTTTGTTTTCTAGGAACCTAGGCTCATTGACTCACCTTTATTAAAAATTGCCACGTTCCCTTCAAGACGCGCTCCGTGCTCCAAGGGTACCACTCATATTTATTCAAGTTTTATTTATGCGACGTGCCCTTCAAGATGCACTACGTGCTCCAAGCGTGCCACTCACGTTTGACTGGTTTTTGTAGTTGTCCAACCCTTTGAGTTAATAATCCTTCAGGCGACCTTGTGAGAGACTAAGGGCCTCTAAGGAATAAGGACCCTGCCTTATTGTGCTCCCCTTATAACATTCATGAGCGAATGTCTTTGCCTTCCCTCACGACATCGTGGATCTCTCAAACTAGGTAATCATTTACCTACAATTCAAGCCACAACATGAGTGCTAGTAGGTTGTGGCAGGAATGTTGCCACACCTCTCCCTCAATATTTGGTTGCTGTGCATGGCCCCTTTACTCTTTATGTGAGTCTAATTAGCAAGCAATTGTTGGCTTGCATCCATCAACAAAATAGTGTCAACGATCCATAAATGACATCATAATATACTTGATCATATTTCACATATGCATAAATGGAAATACCCAAATCATATACAATCCACTCCCTAACTTGATCCAGAGTCCAAGGAAGTCCATCGATGCCATCGACATCCTCAATCTTTCAGGTGTCCTACACACTCAGGAGAAACTCATAAATAGAACATGTCTATACATAGATATCAAACAACATAACATCATAATCCAACAACATCATCATCATAATCCATAAGTGGAACAAAAAACCATATACTAAACTAGATCACTTGCATGCAAGTGTGCTCAAAGAATAAGTCAAATCATGTGCGCACAAGAGAGGGATGTTAAATACACCCCCTCTTGTTTTAAAATTCATCCTAAAGTTTCACAGTATATATGGAATAAATAAAGTATCTGACAAGATCTAAATGTCCAAATATCAAACAAAAATGGAAACTACTTGTGCATATCATATGCATCCTCCTGAGTAGCCGAGTGTGGACTATAATTGTCCCATTGGACCTTGAGATGATCGACTATTTGAAGCCATAGATTTCAAATGCGATGATCTAGAATGTGGATTGGCTCTTCCATGAGCGCACCCTCATTCGACACCTAGAAATAAATTATGTTAATCACATTCGTAGGATCACTAACATAATGTCTCAAAACAGATACATGAAAAACACCGTGAATACGCCTCAAAGAATCAAGCAAGGCTATTCGATAGGCCACGATCCCTTTCTTTTCCAGAACTTAGAAATGTCCCAAAAACCTAGGAGAGAGTTTATCAACCTTTCCAAACTTGATCAAACTCTTGTGCAGTTTCACCCACAAGAAGACTCAATCACCAACATCATAACTACGGTAAACGCGATGCGCATCAACATAACTCTTCTGCTGATCTTGCACTTCTTTGATCCTTTGTATTATCATTTGCATTTGTTCTTCCATTTCTTGGATCACTTCTGGTCCTACCAGGATCCTATCCTCAAGTCTATCCCAGCTCAAAGGCGTCTGACATGGTCGCTCGTATATAAACTCAAATGACGCCATATTAATGGTTCTTTGATAGCTGTTGTTGTATGAAAAATATACCAATGAAAGAAATCCTCCCAATGATTTTGTTGGTCCATTACATACATACACAACATATCTTCCAAGATTTGGTTTGTTCTTTCTATCTACCCATTTGTTTTCGGGTGATATGCGGTACTAAATTTAAGTTGGGTTCCCAAGACCTCTTGGAAACTAGTCCAAAATCGTCCTGTAAACATTGATGCTCAATCGGATATGATCCTTTTAGGAACACCATGTAAGCTCACAATCTCGTTGATAAAAAATATAGCTACATCTGGCACCTAATACGTCGTATGCATAGGAATAAAATGTGCAGTCTTTGTTAGAGTGTCTACTACCAAGAAAATTGAGTCATGCCTCCTTACCGTCAACAAAAATCCAACAATAAAGTCTATTGAAATGACCTCCCATTTTAATTTCAGAATAGAGTGGGGCTATAGTAATCCTACTAGATGTTTATGTTCATCCTTCACTTGGTGACATTCTAGACTTCTAACCATGTATTTGACTATGTCTGCCTTCATTCCTTTCCAGAATAATAAGGGTTTAAGGTCTTCCCTCATCTTCGTGACTCTTGAATGAGCCATGTACACTGCTCTATGAGATTCTTTTAGGATCAAAATTCTCAACTCGTAAGTAGGCGATACGTAAATCTGGTTATCATAACTCATTAATATGTAATTGTGAACAGTAAATCCCTCAAATTTTTGTACCAACATGGTGTGTTTTCTGATATTTTCCTTAACCTCTTTATACTAGTCATTGTTGCACTGTATAGTTAAAATATTTTCATGAAGGTTCGTCTAAAGAGGTATCACCGAAAATATGCATGGTCTCTGACTCAATGCATTTGAAACTCTTTTGATGGTTTATTTTATGTAGGTAATCTCAAAATCGTACTCGCTAAGTATTTATGAACAACGCCTTTGCCGCCTATTCAAGTCACTTTGCATAAAAATGTGCTGCAAACCAAAATGGTCTGTTTTCAGTTAGAATTTTCGTCCAATTAGGTAGTGTCTCCACACTCTCAGGGCATACAAAATGGCCAATAACTCCAAATCATGCATCGCATAGTTCTCCTCATGCTTTCTTAACTTCCTTGAGATGTAAGAGATCACTCGAATGTCTTGCATCAAGACTCCACCTAAGCCTTCCTTGGATGTGTCTGCGCATACCAAGAAGTCCTCATCCATATCAGGGACTTTATGTATCAACGTTGTCGTCAAAAACTCCTTGAGCCTTCAAAATGCTTCTATGCATTTCTCAGTCCATACAAACTTCATTTTTTTTTTCTGCAATTCAGTAATTAGATTTGCTATCTTTGAAATACCTTCAATGAACAGTCGATAATATCCAATTAAACACATGAAGCTATGTACTTATGGTGGGTTCGTCGGCAAAGGACATTCGATAATATCCTCTACCTTCGCTGGATCCACAACGATACCTTCACCAGAGATAACATGCCCTAAATAATGAATCCTCAATTGATAAAAATAACATTTCAAAAGTTTCCTGTATAATGTTTTCTCTCATAAACATTATAGTACCAAGTGCAAATGTTCGTCATGTTTTTCCCTCGTCTGAGAATATATCAAAATGTCGTCAATGAATACTTGAACAAAGTTTTCTAAGTATTTTCGGAACACCCCATTCATCAAAGTCATGAATACCCCTGGGGTGTTTGTCAATCCAAATGGTAAAATAGTAAACTCATAATGTCCAAACCTCATCTTGAATGTGGTCATAGGAATGTCTTCCTCCTTTATTCGCAACTAGTATATCCTAATCTCAAGTTGATCTTCAAAAACACCACTGCACCCTTAATTTGGTCAAACAAATCATCTATTATTGGCAACGGATATTGTTTCTTGATCATTTCCTTGTTCAATTGATGGTAGTCAATGCAGAGTCTCCACGACCCATCCTTCTTAGGTATGAAAATAACAAGCACACCCCAAGGTGACACAATTGGACGTATAAGTCTTAGGTCCAGAAACTCCTTTAGTTGCATTTTCAAATCCTCTAAATCATGGGTCAACATCCGATAAGGTGTCCTTGCTATCGGTTCAGTTCCAAGTTTTAAGTCCATGGTAAATTCCAATTTCCTTTCGGCAGGAAACTTGGTAACTCTTCTGGGAAAATGTTCGCAAACTCTTGTACTACCGGAAGGTTTTCTAGTCCTTCCTCCGTGCCCTTGTCGTTCAATGCTAATATTTAATATAGCTTGCATCCTTTGTGCATAGTCTTCCATAGATGTAGGGAATAGATGAACCTTAGGGAAAATCCTTGGTTTCTTCCTACTATCACTCGTCTCTGTCCCTCATTAAAAGGTCAAACTCAATTGTTTCCTCTTACAGTTGAGTATCACATCATGTGATTCCAACCAGTCCATATTGATCACTAAGTCATAATATCCTAATATCATGACGTACATGTTGGCCTTCGTTACACAATCTCCTAGGATGAGGCTACAGTCCGTAGCCCTTCCTCCAACATTTTGCTTGGCTCCCGAAGCCATTTCCACGTAGTTGAATGCGTCTTGTTCGACTACCTTTAACTTAATTATTTTAGCGCTGCACTAGAAATAAATATCTCTATAGCACCAACATATATCAAAATACTAAAGGTCTTGTCAGTGATGGTACTTGATGTCTCAAGCATAGTAGACTAGTGCTCGGCTTGGCGGTTATTCACCGCTGCATGAATCCGGTGGGACATTCCCAAATATCTTACTCTAGTGTGTCCGACTGAACCGACTGCTCTGGTCCTCTCAACTAGATAGTCATGCTAGTAATGTGGCTCTCCACATGTCCAAGATCCAGTCTTCATTCTAGTACTCGTAGTCCCTGAAGTAGAAGTTGATGGCCCACCATCCTGGAACCCTGGTTTGTTTTGATGAATAAGCCTGAACTTCTATTGCTGCAGATGAAACTATTTCTGGTCTTGTGGTCATCTGGTCGGAGTTTGCTTCTGAGGCACCAGTATCCATGGTGTCATTAACGTGGATCCTCTCGAAGTGCCTTGATACCCTTATGGATGTCTAACCAGTGTTTGATGTTGTTGCACGCCAAATGTCGCCTATCTCGTCGGTCTCGCAAGAGTCCTTCTCTAACCCCCACTAATAAGATCTTCCTCAGCTAGGACGACCTTCAGGACAACATCATGCAACATCTGAGGCATTAGGATCCTAAATTTCGCACAAATGTTGATGTTAAGGCTAAACATAAATTTTTTGACCTTGAGCTTCTCGGTGTTCATATGTGGAGCATACCTAAGAAGCTCCATGAAACAGGACTCGTACTCGGGCACCATATGACCACCCTATCATAAGGTGTTGAACTCATTGAGTTGGCTCTCAATGAATTCCTCAGACAAATACCTCTCCCAGAACCACTCCTCAAACATTTTCCATGACACATCTTCGACAACCATGTTCAGTTGTGGGAGGAGTGTCTTCCACCATAGAAGAGCGCTCCCTTTCAGCTGAAATACCACCATGCAAACCTTCATGTTGGAGTTGTAGTCACGAAGTGCGAAGAACATTGCCATGTTCTCCAACCATGCCTCAGTGGCTGCGCCATCCATGGCACCCAAGAACTTAGGAAAATTAACCGTTTGGAGTTCTCGGTGAATGCTACTAGTATCGGTTGGGGTGCATTGTGGACCTTAAGGGGATACAAGAATCATGGCCTCATCTCTATCCAGACAACTAATCAAGGCCTTTAACATCCTCTAAAAGGACCTCATCAACCCAGCTACATCCCCCACAACAAAATTCTTCTATCCAATGACTTGTTCTTCTCCTTTGGGGTTAGACCCCTCTGGCATGGATGCTACTGGAGGCGTCGTGCCTCATCGCCCAACACCATGTCCTCTTCCTCCGTGGTATCCTTAACCATGATTACCTGCAGGGACACAATTCAATTTAATTAGTGGCAAATTATTAATAAAGTGTTTAATATAGTCGAAGGCGTAATGATCCCAAGTTGTGGGGTTGAATCCTCTCTGATACCATAAGTAATAGCCCTTCGTTATTCCTAAGAAAAAGTGAAGAAAAAAAGGTAATTTTTTTTTTTTGCATTAAGAAATTAACATAAACACATGATGACAAAAACGCCTAATCAAAAACATCATAAGTAAAAGAAGAACCAACTACTCACCATGGAAATCACTGCGACACATTCAACGCGTCAAGAAAGGATAGTGACACATAAACATAAATAGCCTAGCATATTAGCACATCATAATCATATTGAAACAATTTACAACAACATTCAATCAGATGATGAATATAAAATGACTACCCGCCCAACCTACCCTGCAAGGTTAGGACCTCCAAGACACATAAGAAATGCTCAAGCCCAAGTTCCAATTGATTTTAACGATTTAAGGTCTCCAGGATGGCGACTGTTCTAAGGAACAAGGAGGTGTCTACATCCCACTAAGAAACAAGTCCAACATCAACTAGATCAATCCATCAATCATATTCATCAATTAATCATGGCACAAAGGAAAATCGATATCTTTATTAATCATACATCAACATTTAATTATTCACTGTGTGTGAGAGTAAACAATTCTAGAACAATCACCTGTCAACTTAAGTAATGGCGCAAGAAAAAAATAGTTGTTAAATCAATCATATATCTACATGAGTTCATGACGCAAGATTAATTCACAACTTATTCATGATGCAAGACTTATCAACGTTAAATTCAAGGTGCAAAGAAATATTACGAAGCAATCACACAGCCACTTAAATTTAGGTGCACAAGTAAATTTCATTACCAAACTAATCATGCATCACCATTAATGCAATGCATGCGAGTAATCAAGGCTAAATCATTGTGCATCCACCATTATTCCAATGCGCAAGCAATCCAATTATTTAATCACATCATAATCAATGGCGCGAGGTAAATATTTACTAAATATTTATGGCACCAAAAGTAACTACACACATGTCCATCCATACATAACTATATATCATGGAACAAGTAATTATCAATTAAATTAAGGCGTAGACGAAATAATCAATCAATCCATCCGATATCAACATTAATTCAATGGCTCCAGAGAACCTGTTACTTAGTCATTACACATCAAAAAAATTTCATAGCGCAAGAAGTCCAACGTCTAAACAATCATTCTTTACATCATGTTTTCGTTGTGTGCAAGAAGTATAATATCTAACAACCATACATTATGGTATAATTCTCATTCACGCAAGACATCTAACCACTTTAACTAGTCATACATCAATGTTAATTTCATGACGGAAGTAAACTAATGAATTAAATAATTCACCCATCCACATTATTCTTAAGACACATAGAGACAAACAGATTACATAACCAATAGTACATCATATAAAAATTCTTGGTGGAAAGCACCTCTGAAGCATCCACAAAAATCCGACTACAATAAAACGATCAATTAATTGGCACGATCACCACCTAGGAAACATTCTAACTATAGACCAACTAAAATTACATATATCAATATTACACACAATCACCATTAACCTTATTCATGGCGCGCAAGGGTAATCACATCAAATATTCTTTGGGCGCCAATACGATCCACACACAAGCTCATCCACACAAGCTATTATATCAAGGCACTAGATTAAAATCAATAATAATTCAAATATCTAAATAATTAAAATACATTAAATGAAAAAAATTAAAAACCCTTTTTATTTATAGATAAAGACTCTTAATTTAAAATAATAAATCTGAATTCTTCTCCCTATTCATAATTACATATTCTTCAACTTTCTAATTATTTGACTGAATCTACACCGAGCGGGTGGACTCCCGCCCACGCATAGATAAAAGGGAGGAAAAATGTAGCATTAAAATGTAGGTGAAGAGAGGTAATTTCACTGAACATGAAAGAACAAAATTTGTGGGTGTGAACATAAGTAAATTGTTGAGATATTGGAAGAGGAATTCGTGTGTGTGAAGGGATAAATATCTGATCTTTTGGAAGAGGAATTTCATGTGCATGAAGGAGTAAATCGCTGAGCTTATGGGTAGATAAATTCTTGGCTGTGAAGGGATAAATATCTAAGCTTTTGGTAGAGGAATTTTGTGTGTGTGAAGGAGTAAATCGCTGAGCTTATGGGCAGAGAAATTCATGGGTGTGAAGGGATAAATCTCTAATCTTTTGGCAAAGAATTTTGTGTCCGTGATGGAGTAAATATCTAAGCTTTTGGGAAGAGAAATTTGTGTGGGTGAAAGGAGTAAATCTCTGAGTTTTTGGTAGAGAATTTTGTGTAGGTTTCCTCCACCCGCTGTGATATGCTAACAAAATTCAAAATGTAGAGATGGGTACCATGCTAGAGGAAATTCCAAGTTCATTCGCAGAGGGAAAGATCAAAGCTGGGTGATTTTTCTCAACACGGGTGATATATCCGTCAAGGTTGCAGAGAAACAATGTAAAAATCGAAGAAGTACCTAGATCAAATGCTAGGCGATTTTTCTCAAAACGTAGGTTATAGATCCTTCAAGGGTTGCAGAGAAAACAATGTAAAAATTGAAGAAGTAATAAGATCAAATGATGGGCGATTTTGTAGTAAATTACATAGTAATAATCAAATAAATAACTAAGAAAAAATGCAGATCAATCCATTTAAATTCATAGCTGGGATTAGCGACTTCTCTAGAGAGTATGATTCAAACAGTGCTGGGTGTGCATCAAGGGAAAAATTCATCGCTAGATCTCAACTAGAATGGCGGGGATAAACATTCTATATACAAATTTTCAAGCTCAACAATAAATAAATAAAAAACAAATAATTCATTCAGAATCATTCCTAGAATTTATAAAACAACATGGGCTTGTCTAATCCATCCTACAATTTTCAACACAATCAACAATAAAAGAAAACACGATTGAATGAATTGAATCCTAATTCAAATCTTGAATTTTGATAAATAACATAATCGTCATCTCAGATGTACTTGATGATGAGCTTCAACAGCTGGAGGTTCCTCCTTTCTCCTGCTTGCTAATCATTGACACCTCACCGGTACCTCCCAGCCAATGCTAGGGGTACTCTTCTTCCCCCTTAGCCCCTCGAGCCGCAAAGGGGCCGCACACAAACAAAAACATAAAACTCTAGCTCCTAGTTTGCCTCCCAAGTTCAATCTACCAATCTCTTTCTCGAGCCAAGTATCCCAATTCTCACAAGTAAAATGAGTCAAAGAATTCCGACAACATAACCTTACTCATACTTGTGATGATCCATTCCTCCTCTCGGCCATTTCTTTTATAGAATTTTTTTTAGTGATCATTTTCCATTTGCACATTCAATTCGTTTTTTTAAAATTAATTAGGAATTATTCTACCCCGTACACTTGTCACCCATTCCCTTAGTTGCAACCAAAATTCACCATTTAATTTAGTTAAATGTCAATTTCCCTCACCCATCCTAAAAGTGCTCCTAATATTATTCCTAATTGTCACTTTATTCCCTCTATTTCTGTTTTAATGACCGACGCCTTTCTAAAACTTAGTTTTGTTTAATTTAGTAAAGTTCTTTGATTATACTAGACTAGATACCTTTCTATGCTTCCCCATTCTTTTTACATTTATTTCCTTTCTTATCTTAGTTTCCAATTTGGTATTCTTTTGCACACATTTATATAATTAAATCTTTAGATATAAATTTTTTACTCTTTCAATTCCTAACTTGTTTTTTCTTCATCCCCACCATTTATTAAATTTTAATTTAATTTTTAGTCTTCTTACCCAGTTTAGACTTAGGCTCAAATTTTTAAACTAGGCTTAGAATTTTTTAAGGATATTTTATAATTAATAAAAATTGCCCATTAATAATTATTTTATGTCCGACAATGTCAAAAAAAATTATTGTTTTCTCGGAACCTAGGTTCATTGACTCACCTTTATTAAAAATTGTGATGTGCCCTTCAATACACACTCTGGTCTCCAAGGGTGCCACTCACCTTTATTAAAGTTTTATTTATGCGACATGCCCTTCAAGACACACTATGTTCTCCAAGGGTGCCACTCATCTTTGACACGTTTTGGTAGTTTTCCAACCCTTAAAGTCAATACTCCTTCAAGTGACCTTGTGAGAAACAAAGGGCCTTTAAGGAATAAGGACCTTGCCTTATTACGCGCCCATTAGAATCTTCATGAGCGACTATCTTATTCTTCCCTCAGGGGAACGCAGATCTCTCGAACTAGGTATTCGTTAACCTACAATTCAAGTCACGATGGGAGTGCTAGTAGGTTGTGGCAGGGCTGCTGCCACACCTCTCTCTCAATATCTTGTTGTTGTGCATGGCCCCTTTACTCCTTATGTGAGTATGAATAGCAATAAATCATCATCTTGCATCCATCAACAAAATAATGTCAACGATCCAAAAACAACATCATAATACACCCGATCATATGCCACATATGCATACATAGAAATACCCAAACCATATACAATCCATTCCCTGACTCAATCTGGAGTCCAAGGAGGTCCATTGATTCCATTGACATTCTCAATCTGTTAGGTGTACTGCACACTCAGGAGAAACTCATCAATAGCACCTGACTATACATATACATCAAATAACATAACATCATAATCCAACAGCATCATCATCAAAATCCAGAAGTGAAACAGACAAGCATATACTAAACCGGATCACTTGCACGTAAGTGTACTCAAAGAATAATTCAAATCATGTGTGCGCAAGAGAGGGATGTTACAAAGAGAAAGGGATAGGAGACCTGGATAGGAGTAGGGATTTAGTACCCAAGCACCACCAACAATAGAGACGGTTTTTGGGGTGTTATCACTTGTTAAAATGTTGGGTTGAAGAGCAATGAACTACCAAGGTAACCTACAAACCAACTTTAAGACCGGAAAATAGCCTTTCCAATCTAGAGAGGGCTCTCTCTAAGACCTAGTCTTTGATAGATAATGACTTTGAATTGTTGGCTAGATTTAATGTTTGAGAAATGTTTTTGGTTTTGTTGGGAAGGAAATCTAGAACTTTGGGCTATGGAGTCAACCTTCTGAAAATGAAAGAAATCAATGACCAGTAAAGGAAACTTTGAGAGGATAAAGGATAAGTAGGATATGGTCTTTCAGTTTAAATTTCGTCATGTATGGCAGAAGAAAGGAGGACATAAAGCAAGCCAGAGCACCATTAAAGATGAATTCTAACTTACTTATAAGAAAAACACAGAGTTTAAATGGATGAGTCTAAAGCACCCCGCGATGAATTTTAAACTCGACAAACATTCCAATTTAAATAAAGGGAACATACATGAATTTACAGGAAACAAGAAGTACATACATAGATAGGATCAAAATACATCAAACCACCACCATTGGAATATTTTTGTCAAAGCTTTAGAACCTCTGTATTGTTATTTGTATTCAGATTCAAATATTACATTCAAGATTCCTCTGTCTACACTAATTTGCCAACCTAGATTACATTGAAAAGGTACAATATATAGAAAACTAACGCCCTCTCAGGCTGCTATGCCTTGAACTACCTTCCCCTAGAAAATCGGATTTAGTTACTCCCCTCCCCCAGACAACTTTTTCTATAGAGTTTACTAAAAATAGAAACCCTACTTCACCCAATCATAACATAACCCATGCATTTGTTTCAATCGTTCGATCATGAGTGAGATTCGGTCATGAGTAAGATTTGGTCACGAGGTCGTGATAAATCGACGTTTTCTTTCAATGGGTGCCTGAGTGATCGAGTGAACTATTGGAAACTCTATTACATTTGTATAACGACTCTGGTTGTTATTGCGTGATCACTGGCTGCAGCATGCATGTGGCGATTTGGTGTAGAGGATGTTCATTTGCGGTCACTCGTGCAACCCCAGGTGGAAACAATGGGTGGGAGGCCATGCAACTCTTCCAAAACTAGCATGATTTTAACTTACACTTTCCCTCCTCAGTAGGTAAGTTTATAGCATCCGCGTGATGAATATTCAGTGCACAGGTGCCACGCCAAAATTCTTGTTACCGGTAGGAAACATGATATGTGGGGAGAAACATTCCATGCCATGATCAAAGAAGACAAAATGGGGTTGTCTCACTCATGCCTCTGGCGTCATTTGCAACCTTAAAAATCTGATTGTTTTTCGAAGAGACCAGTTCCATTTGTTCAGATTCTTCACCTGTATTCACAAGAGCACATTTCCTTTCAGTTTTTCTTGAGCACTGGCGAGAGTCGTATGGGTGTTATTCGTGGCTTATCTGCATTCTTTAAAATGCTCTGCGATTATTTTTTTGACACTATTTGTTCCTCCCGCAGTAGGATAATTATGTCTTGTGCCTCTCTGAGCTGTCTTTTGAGACGATTCACATTCCCTTCTCGACTCTATGACGTTGGCGATTCAATAGTTCTTTCTTCTACCTATCTTCTTAATTCTCTATTTTCTTGATACAGTTTGATGATAACAAGTTGCACTTGCTTCAGCTTCTGTGACGACTACTGATCATTCATGTTTTCATCACCTGACTTCCTCTACATTTCACCAATTCTCATGCTTGGACCTTCAACAGGCTCTAGCCGAATGACGCACATGAGTAATATCTCGGCAACAGAATGGGTGCACAGTTCACTGGAAGATTGGATCTCATGGGGCTTCTTAATCAACCTTCGCCAGCCTCTTTTCTAGGGTGCTGGTTGGTGGGATGATGAGTCTTATGTTACCTTTCCCATGACATCTTCCCTTATTTCTCTTGCGCTGTGGAATTTTTTTTCCCTCGCAGATAGAGGAATGTCTCCCTTGGTGTCCCTGGGGATGTCAGTCGAAATCAGAAATGAATCCTAGGGTTTTTTCAAACGTCTCAATTCTTCGACCACCAACAACTTGATTAATGACAAATGGGATAGATTGTTCCCTGATTGGTTAGCCTCGGCTTGGATGTTGTTTGCCATATTTTCCAAGATTCTATGCAAGAAGAACAGTAGATTCAAATGTTTTTTCCCCCTAAAGTGCATCAATAGCCTGATGTGATATGGGTACACTCTTTCAACCCTTCCTTCACAAGTGAAATATCTTTTGATCACCTTTAGGATCTTTTGGAAAGGCTCCTAGAGGTACTGGCTTAGAACGTCGTTTGCATTTTCCCATTTAGGCAGTTAGGATTGATAAAGTATTCATAACACAAAATGTCTAAAGGCATGCCTTTAAACCATTTTTCACTGTGTGGAGGGATCTCCGTCATAGCTGACAGAGTTTCCTATGTCACTCAGAATGTGATTCATGCAATGGTCATGCAAAACCTAGTAAAATTGTGGGAGAAATTCTCAGGCATCTTCGCATTGTACCATTTGATTTTTTCGCAAAAACACATACATCCAACCTGTTCAAAAGATTCCCTTATTTTATAGATCTCCATTTATTAATTCCAAGTCTTGAGGCTCAGACCTCATGGCCCAACCACTTCTTTCTTATTCTTTGGGACGTTTCCATGATGCCAGTATATATGTATATATTTTTCTCACGTGCATGGTAATGAATAGTAACACCCTCTCTATGTGCCAACCAAGAATGACGGGCTTCACAAAGACTGTCAGAAAGGAAGTGACATAAATTTTCACGAAAAAAAAATCAACCCAAGGAGTCCACAGTGTGGCAGTAAGCCGTGATGGAACATTTTGGCGCAGAGGGGAACTCGACGCGGTGGAAAATAATGACGCGAGGCTTGTCGCGATAGGAAATCACAACGGAGAATTTCATCACAACAACAAAGTACTACGAGACTTGTCACGAGATAGAGACTTTAGGTGCAGTGAGAAATTCAGTGCGACAGAAGGAAACTCCAAAGAAGAAAGGTTGATTGTGAGAATAAATATTGTCCAACACGCTAGTTTGTAGTGAACTCCAATAGACTTTAAACAATGACTGAAAATGATGAAGGAGACCCAACAACTTGAATCATGTAACATCCCGCTCCGGGGCACTGAGCGAGCTTATTCTTTGAGGACACTTGCTTGCAAGTGATCCGGATTATTATGATACTAAAACATTTGACTTTGATTATGATGAGTTAGGGTAGATGACATGATGTTTTACTGCATTGACATAGACAAGTGCTATTGACTTGGTTTTACTAAGTGTGCTGGGTTTTGGACCTTGAGGATGCAGAGGCATCGATGGAACCCCTTGGACTCCGAATCGAGTCAGGGAGTGTGCTATTGGGGTTTGATTGATTTACTGTGATATTGGTACATTTGATTAGATGATATGATGTGGATATGTTCTGACATGATTTGTTGATGATGCAAGCTGACGATAGCTTGCCAACTAGACTCAAATATGAAGTAAAGAGGCCACACACGACTACCAGAGAGGTTTAGGGAGAGGTGTGTACAACAACCCTTCCACAGCCTACTAGCACTCCCGTCGTGGCTTGAGCTGTAGGTTAACGATTACCGAGTTCGAGAGGACCCACGATGCCATGAGGGTAGACTGCGACAGTCTCTCATGATGATTCTAAGGGGTGCACAATAAGGTGAGGGCCTTATTCCTTAGAAGCCCTTAGTCTCCCACAAGTTCACCTAATGGAGTGTTGACTCCAGGGGTTATTGATGTCTACCAATCAGTCAAGAGGCGAGTGGCACCGTTGGAGGATGTGGTGCATCCCGAAGGGCACGTCGTGCAAAAGAAGCAAAAGATGTGAGTGGCACCCTTGGAGCACGTGGTGCGTCCTGAAGGGCACGTCGTGTAAAAGAAACAAAAGAGACGAGTGGCACCCTTGGAGCACGTAGTGCATCTTGAAGGGCATGTAGTGTTGATGATGTCAAAGGAACGAACCTAGATGGCCCTAAGACGAATATCTCACTAAGAAATTTTAAAACAGCTTCCCTAATTAAAATGTCGCCTAGTTCAAAATCTAAGTCCTAAGTCTAAAACTTCGCTAGGGGTAAAATTTTGTCTACCCTTAAGAAAATATCTCTATAAAAATAAAATGATAAAGTTTAAAATAAAAACCACTTAAGTAATAATTGTGGACTTCTTAAATTTTGGGTAAAATGAAGAGAGTAAGAACTTAAATAAAATCTGTGGATATGAAAGGTAAAGAAGAAATTAATTAGTTAAGTTGTGAAAGTGTAAAAAGATATTAAATTAATAATAAAAAGGGAAAGGAGGTTAACTTACACAATTGCCATTTTTGGCTCTAATAAAAAGGGAAAGAAGGAAATAATAAAAATTAGGAAATTAGGGAATGGAGGTAACATAAAAGGGGAAAGAGGGAAACTTATGGTAAAAAGCAAGAGGTCAACTTAGTAAAGAATCTGCATTTAAGAACCTTCTAAATTGAACTAATTTAGCAACTTCATTTTAGGGAAAGTCTTTAAAAACTATAAGGGAAGCTAGGGACACCTAGGAGTAAACTTAAGAGTAACTCTAGGTGGGTGAGGGAAATAAGACAATTTAATAAATTAAATAAAATAATTATTGGAGGAATGTGGGGGATGAATGACAGTTGTACGAAGGATAAATTTTAGAAGATTTTTATTTAAAACTAAAATTAAATGAGATTTAGGGAAAGATTGGAAGTTCTAAAAATCTATAAAAGAGAGGAAGGAGGAGGAAGAAGGGATCGACTGTTAGCGTAACGTTATGCTGCCCGATTAGTGACTTGACTGATTTACTTGTGGGAGTTGGGTTTCCCAACTCGGAAAGGAGTGGTAGCTTGGCCTTGCGAGGCGAGCTGGGAGCTAGACGTACCATCTGAATAGTGTGTCGCCCTTTTGTGACTCGGGGGGCTAAGGAGGAAGCAGAGTACCCCTAGCGTTGGCTAGGAGGTACCGGTGAGGTCTCGATTGTCGACGAGCGGGAGCGGCACGGAGCACACGGACGTCATCGAGGTGAGCGATAAGGCAATGGTACGCTCATTTATTTTGTAGAGTAGAATGCTTAGGACTCATGCTTGGATTTGCTTAATGATTGAGATTGGATTGAATAGACTTATTAAAGTTCCGTCTGAAATTTTATTGAGATGGTCCTTGATTTTTTTATTTTTAAAGCCAACCACTACTGTGGAGATAGCGAGATCATCCTTTACTATTAAGGTTAGGTCGCGCCGGTGCTCCTGAAGTTCCACATCCCTGTCGAATAAAAGAAAAGAAGAAGGGAAAAACGCTATAACTACCTTCCTGCGTCCTTATCATTGTATGCTAGAAACGAATTACAAAAAGAACGTTCGGTTACCCTGTCAGTGAGTTAATCCTCCTTGGCATGTGTTTGCTTTGTGTAAAGTTTTAAAAATAACAAATTAACGATCCCTGCATCATTTCTGGGCTATGATATTTCTCTCATGCCTGAAATTCAAGAAGATTAATCCCCATCTCGTTTGCCTCTACTCTAGGTTTTGGGTAAGGACGGTGCTATCGATTTTTTTTCCCTCTGTGATCTTTGTCCTTTTAATTTCAGTGAAAACGTTTCTTTTACTGTGAGATGCTTGTGGGGCACTATGATTGTCTGACACGCAGGGGGGGTGTATTGGTTCCCAGCTAATGAAGGGTAAGGGTTTATTGGGTTGTGTTTCATTTGCGCCTCCATGCCTGTGTGTTAACCGGTGACAGGCCTTACCTTAAGACAACAATCTGTTTCCTTTTCTGGGTGAATGACCACCCTGATGCTTTCAAAGCGTAGCTAGTTGCTGTTAAGGATCCCCGTTGGGCCCTTAGGGTAACCTGAGTTTGTGGACATGTGGCACTGCAAGTTTCCCTTGATGTCCACGTTTCCTTGCCTTTACAACATTTGTCCCTAGGAAAAAGACTGTAGCGTTAAACAATAAAACCTATGTCCAATTTCTTACCATTTTTATTTATAATAAAACCCAGGTTCCAATTTAAGCTCCGGTTAAAATTTCCAGTTGAGTTAGTATACCCTCCCTTTGCAGCTATTTGGAAAAAGGGAGTGATTTTTCCATTGGAAAACAAAACATAAATTAGTTTGGCAGCTCTATTGCTAAATCACCGATTCCATTGTTAGCAGTTGGATCGAAGGATCGTTACGCCCCATTTCAAGCGAGCTTATAATCATAATAGTTATTATCGTTGACATGGCCCTACCTTTTCTTTTCATTATTAATAGTAATGGATGTTTTATTTCAATAATTTTATAACTATTAATGGCATGGACTTTTCCCTGAAGTTTTCTGTCAAAAATTTAATTAAAAAAAAGGGGGGGCACAACTCTAGTGGCTTTACTTTTACTTAGAATTTTACCTTGCTTGACTGTTACTTTTTCATTAAGTTTTTGCCTTTTTCTCAGCCACTCCTTACCTTTCTGACAACCACCTCTTGCTTAAACTAATGGCCTTTTAACCCACACACCTTTCTCTTTTACTGAACACCAGCGGTCACTACCTTGTCTTTACTTTAAAAGTTTTGTTATTGCCTTATTGTTATTAAATAGTAGTTTTCCACATTAAGAATTCTACTATTGTACCTATAACCATGGCTAGTTGGGTGATTTTGGAATTGGATGACAGATTGAGATTTATTCGACAATAGCAATAAAAGCTTAGGCAATCTGCTGGTTAATAAGAGCTTTCTCCTTTATTTTAGTTAATGTCTCATTTTAGCAATTCACCTAATTAGTTTGTGTTGATATATAACAAGTTACTTTAGTTAGTAATGTTTCAATTAAAATAAATGGCTAGTAATTTGAGATGTGTTAAAATTGAACTGCCCAACTGGGATGTATAATGATTAAAGTTGGAGTGGAGAACTGTTGGAGTCTTGATTATGTAGCTTTTGTTTCCCTCGCGCCTCGAATTAATTTGAAAGTTATATTGCATCATAAATAAAGAAGAAGCATGGTGGATTATGTAATTGTTCCCTTAGCACGTTTAATTCAAGTAGGTTACTCATACGCCTTTAGGAGAGGCTGATGTGTGACTGAATTGTAAGTTTATCATAGAATTTATGCACCATGAAATTTTAGTATGTAAGACTCATTGGTAGTCTCATTTATTTCTCCATGAATCAATTGATATCGGTTGCACCATGATATGTATGGACGATCTTGGGGTAGTTACTTCATTCGCCACTAAAAGAGTAATTATTGTTGAAGTTAATGACGTATTCAATAATTGAATTCTTTTGCACCCTGATTCATGATGTGATGTGCGACTGATTCATAGAACTCTATCGCGCACTGTTCATTGTTGATGTTATTGTCTTAGCATATTTAGTTTTGGGCTAGGTTGAGTCGGGCGGGATGTAGACACCTCCATGTTCCTTAGAACAGTTGCCAACCCTGAGACCTTAAATGATTAAAATCGATGCAAACCTGGGCTTGAGCGTTGCTTATGTGTCTTGGAGGTCCTAACCATTGTAGGGTAGGACGGATGGGTAGCCAGTCTTATTTATTTTGTCAGTTGCTTGTCGTACCTTGCTTACAGTTACTTGATGTTCGTCTTAGATCGTTATGTTGTTGTTGCAATTGCATGCGCCATGTTTGTCGTCGTGTGGTGACGCATAGTCAAATGTATTTATTATCCTTGTACACACGTGCACACACAATATAAAAAAAAATAAAATTACTTTCTATATGAGGTTCATCGTCGTAACGAGGAGGTTCATTACATATGGTATCAGAGCGGGTTCAACCCGCGACTTGGGATTGCTACGGCTTTCGTTGACATGATTTGATTATACGGTTGCTAATCGAGTTGATTGTGTGTATGTAGGTAATCATGGCTAGAGGACGCTGCGGAGGCAGACGACGGGGTGCGAGGGGAGGAGGCATGATGCCTCCAGTAGCATCCACACCTGAGGGGTTTAACCCCTAAGGAGACGAGCAGGTTCTCGGACAGGAGCAGATAGTAGTTGGCGATGTTGTCGGGATGATGAGATCTTTTCTACGTATGTCCGAGGCACTGATCAACCGTTTGGACAGAGATGAGGCCAGGGCACTGGCACCCGCTGAAGTTCCACCGTGTGCTCCGGTCGGTACTGGTAGCATTCACCGTGAACTTGAGAAGGTAAAATTTTTGAGTTCTTTGGTGCCCCAGATGGCGCAGCCGCCGAGGCATGGTTGGAGAACATGGAGATGTGCTTCGCACTTCGTGATTATACCTCCAACATGAAGGTCCGCATGGTGGTCTTTCAACTAAAGGGGATCGCTCTTCTATGGTGGAAGATGCTCCTACCGTAGCTGAACATGGCCATCGAAGACGTGTCATGGAAACTGTTCGAGGAATGATTTCGAGAGTGGTACCTTTTAGAGGAATTCATTGAGCATCAACTCAATGAGTTCAATGCCTTATGACAGGGAGGTTGTATGGTGCCTGAGTATGAGGCCCATTTTATGGAGCTGCTCCGGTATGCTCCGCACCTTAACACGAAGAAACTTAAGGTCAACAGGTTCATGTTTGGCCTTAACGACACTATACGTGAAAAGGTTAGGATTTTGATGCCCCAAAACTTGCACGATGTTGTCTAGAAGGCCCTCATAGCCGAGGAGGAGCTTATTAGTGGGGGTCAGACCAGGACTCCAACAAGACAAGCAGGGTAGGCTCCATCTAGAACACAACAACACCAGACACAAATGAGACATACGCAGGGATATTGTGGCTTCCAGAGGGGATTCACTTTCACTACAGCCCGGTGACCGCCGCCTTAGCAGTGAACACCTTATCGAGGACCACAACCTCAGCAGCAGCGTCGCCCGCAGCAGCAGCAGTTTAGGCCTTCAATAGAACAGACCCGGGTTCTAGACCGGTGGGCCGTCATCTTCTATTTCGAGTACCAGGACTACTGGGCCGAAGAAGGGGTGTTGGATGTGTGGGGAGCCACACTACCCGCGCGACTGTCCTGTGGAGAGGACCCGAGCGTCTGGATCAGCAGGACCCACTACCGTGGGAGATATGGGCAAGGCCCATCGGATTCATGTAGTGGTGAATAACCACCAGGCAGAGCACTAGTCGACTGTGCTCAACATGACATGTACTATTGCTGACCAGACCCTTAGTATTTTGATAGATCCCGGTGCTACCAAGAGTTTCATTTCTAGTGCAGCACTAAAAAGGATTAAGGTAAAAGCAGTCGAACAGAACGAGTTTAGCTTCACAGAGATGGCCTTGGGAGCCAAACAGAAGGTTGGAGGAAAGGTTACAGGATGTATCCTTAACCTGGGAGAGTTTGTCATAAGGGCCAACCTATACGTTACGATCCTAGGATCTTATGATGTCATGATTGGTATGGATTGGTTGGAATCACATGAGGCGATACTCAACTGTAAGACAAAACGGTTGAGCTTGGTCAATGACGAGGGACAAATACGTGTGATTGTAGGCCGGAACCAGGGAGTTTCCCTAAGGTTAATCTCTTCCTTACATCTATGGAAGAGTATTCACAAAGGATGAAAGCTTTATGTGATCCTTGCATTAAATGAGAAGGAAGTAGCGGAAGGTCTAGAACACCTTCCGGTGGTGAAGGAGTTTGCGGACGTATTTCCAGAGGAGTTACTTGGGATGCCGACGGAGAGAGATTTGGAGTTTACCATAGACCTGAAACCAGGGACCGAACTAATAGCAAGGATGCCTTATCGGATGTCAACCCCATAGTTACAAGAGTTGAAAATGGAACTGAAGGAGTTGCTGGACCTGGCACTGATACGTCCTAGCGATTCACCGTGGGGTGCACCTGTTATTTTCATACAAAAGAAGGATGGATCGTGGAGGCTTTGCATTGACTACCGTCAACTGAACAAGGCCACGATCAAGAATCAGTATCCCTTGCCAAGAATTGATGATCTATTCGATCAAATGAAGGGTGCGACGGTGTTCTCCAAGATCGATTTGCGATCAGGGTATCACCAATTATGGATCAAGGATGATGACATCCCTAAGACTACCTTTATGATGAGGTTTGGACATTACGAGTTTACTTTTTTACCATTTGGACTGACAAATGGCCCAGGGGTAGTTATGAGTTTGATTAATGGGGTGTTCCACGAGTACTTGGACAAGTTCGTCCAAGTGTTCATTGACTATATTTTGATTTACTCTCATACAACGAAGGAGCATGACGAACACTTGCGCTTGGTACTACAGTGTCTGCGAGAGCACCAATTGTATAGGAAAATTTTCAAATGCTCTTTTTATCAATCAAAGATTCATTACTTAGGGCATGTCATCTCCGATGAAGGCATCACCGTGGATCTAGCCAAGGTCAAGGATATTATGGAATGGCCTATGCTGACGAATGTCTTGGAAGTCCATAGCTTTATGGGTTTAGCATGATACTATCGACGGTTTATTGAGGGATATTTGAAGATAGAAAATCCGATCATGGAATTACAGAAGAAAAACAAGAAGTTTGTTTGGACCGAGAAATGTGCGAAAGCATTTTGGAGGCTTAAGGAGTTGTTGACAACAATGCTGATAGTAAAGGTCCCTGACATGGACACGGACTTCTTGGTGTGCACAGTCGCATCCAAGGAAGGCTTAGGCGGAGTCTTGATGCAAGACAGACGAATGATTGCTTACATTTTGAGGAAATTAAGGAGGCACGAGGAGAACTACACAATGCATGATTTGGAGTTATTAGCCATCATATATGCCTTGAAGGTTTGGAGACACTACCTTGTTGGACGGAAATTTGAGCTAAAGACTGATCATTGTGGACTACAACACATTTTTAGGCAAAGCGACCTGAACGCGCAACAACGACATTGGTCAGAATTGCTTAGCGAGTACAACTTCGAGATTACTTACATAAAGGGAACAATGAACCAAGTGGCAGATGCTTTGAGTCAGAGACCATGCATATTTTTGGTGTTACCTCTTCAGACGAATCTACATTAGAAGATTCTCACTTTACAGCGTGACGATGACTGGTACAAAGAGGTCGAGGGTTTTATCGGACAAAACACAATGGTGGTACCACGATTTGAGGGATTATCATTTGATAGCGATGGTTTATTGAGGTTTAAAGGTCGGATTTACATACCGCCAAACGACGAGTTGAGGATGTTGATCCTAAGCGAGGCTCATAGAGTAGTTTACATGGCTGACCCAAGAGTCACGAAGATGAGGGCAGACCTTAAACCCTTATTTTTCTGGAGGGGAATGAAGGCCGACATAGTCAACTATGTGGCCAGGTGTCTAGAATGTCAATAGGTAAAGCATGAACATAGACACCGAGTAGGATTACTACAACCACATGCTATTCCATAATTGAAATGGGAGGTTATTTCGATGGATTTTATTGTTGGATTGCCACTGACGGTAAGGAGACACGACTCGATTTTTGTAGTAGTAGACACTTTGATGAAGAGTGCTCACTTTACTCCTATGCGTACAGCGTATCAAGCACCTGACATAGCTAGAATTTTCATCAGTGAGACTGTGAGGTTGCATGGCGTGCCTAAGAGGATTATATCTGATCAAGGATCGGTGTTTACTGGACGATTTTGGACAAGTTTCCAAGAGGCCTTGGGAACCCAACTTAACTTTAGTACTACGTATCACCCGGAGACTGACGGACAGATAGAACAAATGAACCAAACCTTGGAGGACATGTTGCGCATGTACGTCATGGACCAACAAAAGAGTAGGGAAGAATTCTTGCCACTAGTAGAGTTCGCTTACAACAACAGTTACCAGAGCACCATTAAGATGGCACCTTTCGAGTTTCTTTACGGGCAACCATGTCGGACGCCTTTGAGTTGGGATCGACTTGAGGATAGGGTCCTCGTGGAACCAGAAGCGGTACAATAAATGGAAGAGAAAATGCAGACAATAAGACAAAGGATTAAATAAGTGTAGGATTGACAGAAGAGTTATGGCGATGTGCATCGAGTCTACTGTAGTTACTAGGTCAGCAATCGAGTCTTCCTACGGGTTAAACCGCATAAGAGTTCGATCAAGTTTGGAAAGGGAGATAAAATTTCTCCTAGGTTCATGGGACCTTTCAATATTGTGGAGAGAAAGGGGCTCGTGGCCTATCGACTATCCTTGCCTGATTCCTTGAGGCGTATGCACGATGTTTTTCATGTATCTGTTTTGAGACATTATATTAGTGATCTTACACATGTTATTGACATGTGTTCCTTGCAAGTATCGGATGAGGGAGAGCTCACGGCTGAGCCAGTTTGTATCTTAGATCATCGCGTTTGACAGTTACGACGTCGAACGGTAGATCAGATCAAGGTCCAGTGGGACCATTATAGTCCGCACTTGGCAACCTAGGAGGACGCATATGATATGCACCAGCAGTTTCCATTTTTGTTTGATAGATAGACATATGACACTGGATACACTTATTTCGGCATTTATACTAAGAAACTTCGGGATGAAGTTTAGACCAAGAGCGGGTGTATGTAACATCCCACTCTGGAACACTGAGAGAACTTATTCTTTGAGGACACTTGCTCGCAAGTGATCCAGATTATTATGATACTAAAACATTTGACTTTGATTATGATGAGTTAGGGTAGATGACATGATGTTTTACTGCATTGACATAGATAGGTGCTATTGACTCCGTTTTACTGAGTGTGCAGGGTTTTGCACCTTGAGGATGCAGAGGCATCGATGGAACCCCCTTGGACTATGGATCGAGTTAGGGAGTGTGCTATTGGGGTTTAATTGATTTACTGTGATATTAGTACATTTGATTAGATGATATAATGTGGATATGTTCTGACATGATTTGTTGATGATGCAGGCTGACGATAGCTTACCGTCTAGACTCACATATGGAGTAAAGGGGCCACACACGACTACCAGAGAGGTTGAGGGAGAGGTGTGGAGAACAACCCGACCACAGCCTACTAGCACTCCCATCGTGGCTCGAACTGTAGGTTAACGATTACCTAGTTCGAGAGGACCCACGATGCCGTGAGGGTAGACTGTTACAATCGCTCACGATGATTCTAAGGGGTATGCAATAAGGCGGGGGCCTTATTCCTTAGAAGACCTTAGTCTCCCACAAGTTCACCTGGTGGAGTGTTGACTCCAGGGGTTATTGATGTCTACCAATCAGTCAAGAGGTGAGTGGCACCCTTGGAGCACGTGGTACATCCTGAAGGGCACGTCGTGAAAAAGAAACAAAAGAGGTGAGTGGCACCCTTGGAGCACGTGGTGCGTCCTGAAAGGAACATCGCGCAAAAGAAACAAAAGAGGTGAGTGTCACTCTTGGAGCACATAGTGCATCCTGAAGGGCAGGTCGCATTGATGATGTCAAAGAAACGAACCTAGATGGCCCTAAGACGAATATCTCATTAAGAAATTTTAAAACAACTTTCCTAATTAAAATGTTGCCTAGTTCAGAATCTAAGTCCTAAGTCTAAAACTCCGCTAGGGGTAAAATTTTGTCTACCCTTAAGAAAATATCTCTATAAAAATAAAATGATAAAGTTTAAAATAAAAACCACTTAAGTAATAATTGTGGACTTCTTAAATTTTGGGTAAAATGAAGAGAGAAAGAACTTAAATAAAATCTGTGGATATGAAAGGTAAAGAAGAAATTAATTATTTAAGTTGTGAAAGTGTAAAAAGATATTAAATTAATAATAAAAAGGGAATGGAGGTTAACTTGCACAATTGTCATTTTTGGCTCTAATAAAAGGGGAAAGAAGGAAATAATAAAAATTAGGAAACTAGGGAATGGAGGTAACATAAAAGGGGAAAGAGGGAAACTTATGGTAAAAAGTCGGAGGTCAACTTAGTAAAGAATTTGCATTTAAGAACCTTCTAAATTGAACTAATTTAGCAACTTCATTTTAGGGAAAGTCTTTAAAACCTGTAAGGGAATCTAGGGACACCTAGGAGTAAACTTAGGAGTAAGTCTAGGTGGGTGAGGGAAATAAGACAATTTAATAAATTAAAGAAAATAATTATTGGAGGAATGTGGGGGATGAATGACACTTGTACGAAGGAGAAAGTTTAGAAGATTTTTATTCAAAACTTAAATTAAATGAGATTTAGGGAAAGATTGGAAGTTCTAAAAATCTATAAAAGAGAGGAAGGAGGAGGAAGAAGGGATCGGCTGTTAGGGTAACGTTACGCTGCCAGATTAGTGACATGACTGATTTACTTGTGGGAGTTGGGTTTCCCAGCTCGGAGAGGAGTGGTAGCTTGGCCTTGTGAGGCGATTTGGGAGCTAGACGTACCATCTGAATAGTGTGTGGCCCCTTTGCAGCTTGGGGGGATAAGGGGGAAGCAGAGTACCCCTAGCGTTGGCTGGGAGGTACCGGTGAGGTCTCGACGGTCAACGAGCGGGAGTGGCACAGAGTGCGTGGATGTCATTGAGGCGGGCGATAAGGCAACGATACACTCGTTTATTTTGTAGAGTAGAATGCTTAGGAATCACGCTTGGATTTGCTTAATGATTAAGATTGGATCGAATAGACTTATTAAAGTTCCTTCTGAAATTTTATTGAAATGGTTTATTGCTAGAGGTTTATGTGCGATTTTTTAATGAAAACATATTATGGCTGGAAGTAGATGTCTGCATTTGTTATCCCCGCGTCTTCTAAAAATTTTACCTTTGCAATATTTCTTACCTAGATAGCATTTTACCCTTGTGACTTCGGCGATTTTAGTTGCTGCTTGGTTAGAGTTAAGGTTGATAGTTATCAGGTTGAGTCAATCTTTTACTCCTACCTTACCTGTGATCTCCTTTATGCGAAATTATGGTCCTTGATTGTTTTATTTTTAAAGCCAACCACTACTGTGGAGATAGCGAGATCATCCTTTACTATTAAGGTTAGGTCGCGCTAGTGCTCCTGAAGTTCCACATCCCTGCCGAATAAAAAAAAAGAAGGGAAAAATGCTCTAACTACCTGCCTGCATCCTTATCATTGTATGCTGGAAATGAATTACAAAAAGAACGTTCAGTTACCCTGTCAGTGAGTTAATCCTCCTTGGCCTGTGTTTGCTTTGTGTAAAGTTTTAAAAATAACAAATTAACGATCCCTGCGTCATTTCTGGGCTATGATCTTTCTCTCATGCCTGAAATTCAAGAAGATTAATCCTCATCTTGTTTGCCTCTGCGCTAGGTTTTGGGTAAGGACGATGCTATCGATTTTTTTTCCCTCTGCGATCTTTGTGCTTTTAATTTTAGTGAAAACGTTTCTTTTACTATGAGATGCCCGTGGGGGAATAGGATTGTCTGACGCGCAGGGGGGGTGTATTGGTTCCCAACTAATGAAGGGTAAGGGTTTATTGGGTTGTGTTTCATTTGCACCTCCATGCCTGTGTGTTAACCGGCGACGGGCCTTGCCTTCAGACAACAATCCGTTTCCTTTTCTGGGTGAATGACCACCTTGATGCTTTCAAAGTGTAGCCGGTTGCTGTTAAGGATCCTCGTTGGGCCCTTAGGGTAACCTGAGTTTGTGGATGCATGGCACTGCAAGTTTCCCTTGATGTCCGCGTTTCCTTTCCTTTACAACATTTGTCCCTAGGAAAAAGACTGTAGTGTTAAACAATAAAACCTATGTCCAATTTCTTACCATTTTTATTTATAATAAAACCCAGGTTCCAATTTAAGCTCCGGTTAAAATTTTCGATTGAGTTAGTATACCCTCCCTTTGCAGCTATTTGGAAAAAGGGGGTGATTTTTCCATTGGAAAACAAAACATAAATCAGTTTGGCAGCTCTGTTGCTAAATCACCGATTCCATTGTTAGTAGTTGGATCAAAGGATCGTTACGCCCCATTTCAAGCGAGCTTATAATCATAATAATTATTATCGTTGACATGTCCCTACCTTTTCTTTTCATTATTAATAGTAATCGATGTTTTCTTTCAATAATTTTATAACTATTAATGGCATGGACCTTTCCCCGAAGTTTTATGTCAAAAATTTAGTTAAAAAAAAGGTGGGGCACAACTCCAGTGGCTTTACTTTTACTTAGAATTTTACCTTTCTTGACTGTTACTTTTACATTAAGTTTTTGCCTTTTTCTCAGCCACTCCTTACCTTTCTCACAACCACCTCTTTCTTAAACGAATGGCCTTTTAACCCACACACCTTTCTTTTTTACTGAACACCCGCTGTCACTACCTTGTCTTTACTTTAAAAGTTTTGTTATTGCCTTATTGTTATTAAATAGTAGTTTGCCACATTAAGAATTCTACTATTGTACCTAGAACCATGGCTAGTTGGGTGATTTTGGAATTGGATGACGGATTGAGATTTATTCGACAATAGCAATAAAATCTTAGGCAATCTGCTGGTTAATAAGAGATTTCTCCTTTATTTTAGTTAATGTCTCATTTTAGCAATTCACCTAATTAGTTAGTGTTGACATATAACAAGTTACTTTAGTTAGTAATGTTTCAATTAAAGTAAATGGCTAGTAATTTGAGATGTGTTAAAATTGAATTGCCCAATTGGGATGTATAATGAATAAAGTTGGAGTGGAGAACTGTTGGAGTCTTGATTATGTAGCTTTTATTTCCCTCGTGCCTCGAATTAATTTGAAAGTTATATTGCATCATAAATAAACAAGAAGCATGGTGGATTATGTAATTGTTCTCTTAGCACTTTTAATTCAAGTAGGTTACTCATACGCCTTTAGGAGAGGTTGACGTGTGACCGAATTGTAAGTTTATCATAGAATTTATGCACCATGAAATTTTAGTATGTGAGACTCATTGGTAGTATGATTTCTTGCTCCATGAATCAATTGATATCGGTTGCACCATGATATGATTGGACGGTCTTGGGGTAGTTACTTCATCTGCCACTAAAAGGGTAATTATTGTTGAAGTTAATGATGTATTCAATAATTGAATTCTTTTGCACCCTGGGTAACAGTGTGATGTGCGATTGATTCATAGAACTCTATCGCGCACTGTTCATTGTTGATGTTATTGTCTTAGCATATTTAGTTTTAGTCTTGGTTGAGTCGGGCGGAATGTAGACACCTCCTTGTTCCTCAGAATAGTCGTCGGCCCTGAGACCTTAAATGGTTAAAATCGATGCAAACCTGGGCTTGAGTGTTGCTTATGTGTCTTGGAGGTCCTAACCATTGCAGGGTAGGATGGATGGGTAGTCAGTCTTATTTATTTTGTCGGTTTCTTTTCATACCTTGCTTACAGTTACTTGATGTGTGTCTTAGATCGTTATGTTGTTGTTGCAGTTGCATGCGCCATGTTCGTCGTCATGTGGCGATGCATAGTCAAATGTATTTATTATCCTTGTACACACGCGCACACACAATATAAAAAAAATAAAATTTACTTGCTATATGAGGTTTGTCATCGTAACGAGGAGGTTCGTTACATATGGTATTAGAGTGGGGTCAACCCGCGACTTGGGATCGCTATGGATTTCGTTGACATGATTTGATTATACGGTTGCTAATCGAGTTGATTGTGTGCATGTAGGTAATCATGGCTAGAGGACGCCACGGGGGAATATGACGAGGTGTGAGGGGATGAGGAACGATGCCTCTAGTAGCATCCACACCTAAGGGGTCTAACCCCCAGGGAGACAAGCAGGTTCTCGGACATGAGCAGATAGTAGTTGGCGATGTTGTCAGGATGATGAGATCTTTTCAATGCATGTCCAAGGCACTGATCAACCGTTTGGACAGAGATGAGGCCAGAGCATCGGCACCCGCTGAGGTTCCACCGTGCGCTCCGGTCGGTACTGGTAGCATTCACTGTGAACTCGAGAAGGTCAAATTTTTGAGTTCTTTGGTGCCCCGGATGGCGCAGCCGCCGAGGCATGGTTGGAGAACATGGAGATTTTCTTCGCACTTCGTGATTATACCTCCAACATGAAGGACCGCATGGATATCTTTCAACTGAAGGGGAGCACTCTTCTATGGTGGAAGATGCTCCTACCACAACTGAACATGGCCGTCGAAGATGTGTCATGGGAACTGTTCGAGGAACGGTTCTGAGAGAGGTACCTTTCAAAGGAATTCATTGAGCGTCAACTCAATGAGTTCAACGCCTTACGACAGGGAGGTCGTACGGTGCCCGAGTACAAGGCTCATTTTATGGAGCTGCTCCGGTATGCTCCGCACCTTAACATGGAGAAACTTAAGGTCAACAGGTTCGTGTTCGGCCTTAACGACAGTCTACGTGCAAAGTTTAGGATTTTGATGCCCCAAACCTTGCACGATGCCATCCAGAAGGACCTCATAGTAGAGGAGGAGCTTATTAGTGGGGGTCAGACCAGGACTCCAGCGAGCCCAGCAGGGCAGGCTCCATCTGGAACACAGTAGCACCAGACACCAGTGAGACATACGCCAAGATATCGTAGCTTCCAGAGGAGATCCACTTTCAATACACCCTGGTGACCGCCACCTTAGCAGTGAACACCTTATCGGGGACCACCGTTTCAGCAGCAGCATCGCCCGCAACAACAACAGTTTAGGCCTGTTCAGCAGAACAGACCCGGGTTCTAGGCCGGTGGGCCGTCATATTCTACTTTGGGTACCAGGACTACTGGGCCGAAAAAGGGGTGTTGGACGTGTGGGGAGCCACACTACCAGCACGCTTTTCCTGTGGAGAGGACCCGAGCATATGAATCAGCAGGACCCACTACCATGGGAGATATGGGAAAGTCCCATTGGATTCATGTAGTGGTGAATAACCGCTAGGCAAAGAACCAGTCGATTGTGCTTGAGACGAAAGGGACTATCACTGACCAGACCCTTAGTATTTTGATAGATACCGGTGCTACCGAGAGTTTCATTTCTGGTGCAGCATTAAAAAGGATTAAGGTAAAGGCAGTCGAACAGGACGAGTTTAGCTTCATAGAGATGGCCTTGGGAGCCAAATAGAAGGTTGGAGGAAAGGTTACAGGATGTATCCTTAACCCGGGAGAGTTTTTCACAAGGGACAACCTATGCGTCATGATCCTAGGATCTTCTGATGTCGTGATTGGTATGGACTGGTTAGAATCACATGAGGCGATACTCAACTGTAAGACAAAACGGTTGAGCTTAGTCGATGACGAGGGAAAGAGACGTGTGATTGTAGGCCGAAACCAGGGAGTTTCCCTAAGGTTCATCTCTTCCTTACAGCTACGAAAGAGTTTGCGCAAAGGATGCAAGCTTTATGTGATCCTTGCGTTAAATGAGAAGGGAGTAGCGGAAGGTCTAGAACACCTTTCGGTGGTGTAGGAGTTTGTGGATGTATTTTCGGAGGATTTACCTGGGATGCCACCGGAGAGAGATTTGGAGTTTACCATAGACATGAAACCGGGGACCGAACCGATAGTAAGGATGCCTTATCGGATGTCAACCTTGGAGTTACAAGAGTTGAAAATGCAACTGAAGGAGTTGCTGGACCTGGGACTGATACATCCTAGCGTGTCATCGTGGGGTGCACCTATTATTTTCATATGAAAGAAGGATGGATCGTGGAGGCTTTGCATTTATTACCATCAACTGAACAAGGCCATGATCAAGAATCAGTATCCCTTGCCAAGAATTGATGATCTATTCGATCAAATGAAGGGTGCAACGGTGTTCTCCAAGATCGATTGGCGATCAGGGTATCACCAGTTACGGATCAAGGATGATGACGTCCGTAAGAACGCCTTTAAGATGAGGTTTGGACATTACGAGTTTACTATTTTACCGTTTGGACTGACAAACGCCCCAGGGGTATTTATGAATTTGATGAATGGGGTGTTCCGCGAGTACTTGGAGAAGTTTGTCCAAGTGTTCATTGACGATATTTTGATTTACTCTCGTATGACGGAGGAGCATGAAGAACACTTGCGCTTGGTACTATAGTGTTTGCGAGAGCACCAATTGTATGAGAAATTGTCCAAATGCTCTTTTTATCAATTGAAGATTCACTACTTAGGGCATGTCATCTCCGACGAAGGCATCACCGTGGATCTCGCCAAGGTCGAGGCTATTATGTAATGGCCTACGTTGACGAATGTCTAGGAAGTGAGTAGCTTTATGGGTTTAGCAGGATACTATCGACAGTTTGTCAAGGGATTTTCGGAGATAGCAAATCCGATCATGAAATTGGAGAAGAAAAACAAGAAGTTTGTTTGGACCGAGAAATGTGCAGAAGCATTTCGGAGGCTTAAGGAGTTGTTGACAACAATGCCGATACTAAAGGTCCCTGACATGGACACAGACTTCTTGGTGTGCACAGACGCATCCAAGGAAGGCTTAGGCATAGTCTTGATGCAAGATAGACGAGTGATTGCTTACATCTCGAGGAAACTGAGAAGGCATGAGGAGAACTATGCGACGAACAATTTGGAATTATTAGCCATCATATATGCCTTGAAGGTTTGGAGACACTACCTTTTTGGACGAAAATTTGAACTAAAGACTGATCATTGTGGACTAAAACACATTTTTACGCAAAGTGACCTGAACACGCGACAATGACATTGGTCAAAATTTCTTAGCGAGTACGACTTTGAGATTACTTACATAAAGGGAACAGTGAACCGAGAGGCGGATGCTTTGAGTTGGAGACCACACATCTTTTCGGTGTTGCCTCTTTAGACGAATCTACATGAGAATATTCTCACTTTACAGTGTGATGATGAATGGTACAAAGAGGTCGAGGGTTTTATCGGACAAAACACAATGATGGTATCACGATTTGAGGGATTTTCATTTGATAGCGATGGTTTATTGAGGTTTAAAGGTCAGATTTACATACCACCAAATGTCGAGTTGAGGATGTTGATCCTAAGCGAGGCTCATACAGAAGTTTACATGGCTCACCCAGGATTCACGAAGATGAGGGAAGAACTTAAACCCTTATTTTTCTGGAGGGGAATGAAGGCTGACATAGTCAACTATGTGGCCAGGTGTCTAGAATGTTAGCAGGTAAATGCTGAACATAGACACCCAGCAAGATTACTACAACCACATGCTATTTCAGAATTGAAATGGGAGGTTATTTCGATGGATTTTATTGTTGGATTGCCACTAATGGCAAGGAGACATGACTCGATTTTTGTAGTAGTAGACACTCTGATTAAGAGTGCTCACTTTACTCCTGTATGTATGACGTATCAGGCACCTGAAATAGCTAGAATTTTCATTAGTGAGATTGTGAGGCTGCATGGCGTGCCTAAGAGGATTATATCCGATCGAGGATCGGTGTTTACTGGATGATTTTGGACGAGTTTCCAAGAGGCCTTGGGAACCCAACATAACTTTAGTATTGCATATCACCCGGAGATTTATGGACAGACAGAACGAACAAACCAAACCTTGGAGGACATGTTGCACATGTACATGATGGACCAACAAAAGCGTTGGGAAGAATTCTTTCCACTAGTAGAGTTCGCTTACAACAACAGTTACCAGAGCACCATTAAGATGGTGCCTTTTGAGTTTCTTTACGGGCGACCGTGTTGGATGCCTTTGAGTTGGGATCGACTTGAGGATAGGGTCCTGGTGGGACTAGAAGCGATCCAAGAAATGGAAGAGCAAATGTAGACAAAAATACAAAGGGTTAATGAAGCGTAGGAACGACAGAAGAGTTATGCTGATGCGCACCGAGTCGACCATAGTTACGAGGTCGGCGATCGAGTCTTCCTGTGGGTTAAACCGCATAAGAGTTCGACCAAGTTTGGAAAGGGAGCTAAAATATCTCCTAGGTTCGTGGTACCTTTTGAGATTGTGGAGAGAAAGGGGCCCATGGCTTATCGACTAGCCTTGGCTGATTCCTTGAGGTGTATGCACGATGTTTTTCATGTATCTATTTTGAGACATTATATTAGTGATCCTACACATGTTATTGACATGAGTTCCTTGCAGGTATTGGATGAGGGAGCGCTCACGGCTGAGCCCGTCCACATCTTAGAACATCACATTCAACAGTTACAATGTCGAATGGTAGATCAGGTCAAGGTCCAGTGGGACCATTATAGTCCGCACTCCGCGACCTGGGAGGACGCATATGATATGCAACAACAATTTCCATTTTTGTTTGATAGATAGACATATGGCACTGGATACACTTATTTCGGCATTTATATTGAGAAACTTTAGGACGAAGTTTAGACCAAGAGGGGGTGTATGTAAGATCCCGCTCTAGCGCACTGAGCGAACTTATTCTTTGAGGACACTTGCTTGCAAGTGATCTGGATTATTATGATCCTAAAACATTTGACTTTGATTATGATGAGTTAGGGTAGATGACATGATGTTTTACTGCATTGACATAGACAGGTGCTATTGACTCGGTTTTACTGAGTGTGCAGGGTTTTGGACCTTGAGGATGCAGAGGCATCGATGGAACCCCCTT
>JZKD02S2070122.1:1000891-1020147 GCA_000966675.3 Picea glauca | reverse complement strand
GTCATGTCATGAATTTTAAGGCTAACATAGAAAGGAGGAACATCATCAGCATCACCACTTTCTTCTACGTGTGGGATAAACAAGATGACAGGGTGGTCATATTGTATGTTCAAGGTGTCAGGAGCTTCTTCCATCTTTAGAATTTTAATGATCTGATTTCTATACTCTCCCTTCTTGATCAGCTCATTGAACAAAAAAAAGATTTTGATTTTAGCCATTTCGCTTTCAAAATTAAAAGGAGGAGGACCTTTTTATACCTCTTTGATGATCATTTCATTTCTTTCCTCAGGCACTTTATTTAGGGATTCTTCCTTTGATTTTCTTTTCTCCATTACATCCCTTACTACATTATATTTCTTTAGTTGGCTTGAAGAAGTAGTGTTCATTTGGAGTTCCCTTGTGGGATTTGCCTTTGGAAGCTCTGCAAAAACCTTTTTACTTCTGAGGTTATACTATTTCTGAAATTGCATAATAGCATTGTGGTATCCTTTATTAAACTCCTATGTTTCTGATGGCAATATGTCATAATTATCCAACATAAACTCATCATTCACATCCATAAATTGACCGTGCTCTCCTTTTGTTAAGAACACATATGTTTTTGTATCGTCGCAACAATGCATTTGGTATTTGATTATTTGATCAAAGTCTTTGTTTGCATATTTTTTTTGGAAAGGAGGTCTTATCTTCTAATCACCTTGATCTCTCTGGTCTCTTTGCCTGATCTGTGGAACTAGGGCTCTTAAATTTTTTTGATTTATGGGCTAAAAATCATTTTTCTCCCTAGTGGTAGGCTTGTTCTTCATGAACATTCTTTCCATGAGTCTTTCCATTGTCTTCATCATCAAGTCAAAATTTTCATATGATGATTGAGACGTAGAGGGTTTCTCATCCCCTTGGGTCTTCTTCCCGTTTTTGTCGAAATTATGTTTGATCTTTCTCGATGCCATCAGATTTACTTATAATTCAATAATGTCGCTCATCATATCATCTAATGCATCACATATTCTTTCTCTTAACAACAAGTCAAACTCATTGTCAAAATAATCAACAAATAGAAGCTGGGAAGCTCTTGGAGGAGGTTTGACTTCTGTGGGAATAGAATTGTAAACCTTCATGAATCTGGTCGAGAACTCTTGCAATGTTTCATTTCGTGATAGTTTTATGTTGTTGTACCGAGTTAGTAACTTGAGAGGATTCTTTTTATCACCCCATCTGGCAAGAAACAATGTTTCAAAAGTTGCAAAATCAGGGATGCTCGCTGCTTGAAGGGCCTTGAACCATTTTTCGATCTCCCCTAAGAGACTCTGCACAAATAATCTCATTTTCACATCCTCATGATATACCTCTTCCAGGTCAACAAAATCATTAAACCAATCCAATTTTTTTGGGGCTGAAGCACATCATATAATTTAATTATATGATTTTAATTATGAGGAAAATCATGTAATTAGGTCGGCAAGGCGAGAGGGGCAAGTCTAGAAGCCATGGATCTAAGAGGGATTTTCACTAGCTGGATGGTCTAAATGGGGATTATGGAAGTTCAAGAGGGTTTGGTTGGTATCAAAGATTTGAACCCTTTCTCATCCAAAATTATTTCATTCAAATAGGATTCTGATATGGACCTAAACAAAGTTTGTTCAAATAGTAAATCGAAGTCAAGGTTGTCAATGTTTTTTACTCCGTCTTTAGGTAAAGATAGGCTCATGTCCATGTAATATAAAGGGTCCTCTATCCTTTCCTTTCTTGTGTGCATAAGTTTTTCAAGATCAGACACGGATGCTGCAGGCTCTGGATCAGGGTTCACCCTAGTGTAAACTTTCTTATAAGCAAAGATTTCTGATTCTAACTACTCTATGCTACTGGTCTTATTTAATGAAGTCGTTGGGGTAAAATAAATTTCAGCCAATATAGGTCTCTGACCCACTGTTACCCTTAGGGATAAAATGTACATATTTAGTCGTTTTCCCAAGGAAAGTTTTCAATTTCATCCCCGAAAATGATGCCAAGATGTTAGCACTTGGTAAATTGTTGGGCTGAAGAGTAACAAACTACCAAGGTAACATACAAACCAACTTTAAGACTAGAAACTGGCCTTTCCAATATAGAGAGGGCTCTCTCTGAGACCTAGTATCTGATAGATAATGACTTTGGATTGTTGGCTAGATTTAATGTTTGAGAAATATTTTTGGTTTTGCTGGAAAGGAAATACAAAACTTTGGGCTATGGAGTCAACCTTATGAAAATGAGAGAAATCAATGACCAGTAAAGGAAAGTTTGAGAGGATGAAGGATAAATAGGAGATGTTCTTTCAGTTTAAATGTTGTTGTGTATGGAGGAATAAAGGAGGACATAAATCAAACCAGAGCACCATTAAAGGTGATTTCTAACTTACTTGGAAGAAAAACATAGATTTTAAATGGTTGAGTCTAAAGAACCCCGCGATGAATTTTAAACTGGACAAACATTCAAATTTAAACAAAGGGAACAGTCATAAATTTAAAGGAAACATGAAGTACATACATAGATAGGATCAAAATACATCAAACCACTACCATTAGAATATTTTCGTCAAAGCTTCAGGATCTCTGCATTGTTATTTCTATTCAGATTCAAAGATTACATTCAATATTCCTCTATGTACACTTATTTTCCAAACCGACTTACATCGAAAAGGTACAATGTATAGAAAACTAACGCCCAATCGGGCTGCTATGCCTTGAACTAACTTCCCCTATAAACTTGGATTCGGTTACCCCCCTCCCCTAGACAACGTTTTCAATATAATTTACCAAAAATAGAAACCCGACTACACCTAATCATAACATAACCCATGTAGTTGTTTCAATCATTCGGTCATGAGTGAGATTTGGTCATGGGTAAGATTTGGTCACCAGGTTGTGAGAAATCGATGTTTTCTTTCAACGGGTGCCCAAGTAATCGAGCACACTGTTGGAAAATCTGTCACCTTTGTATAACTTGATCTGGTTGTTGTTGCACAATTACTAGATGCAATATTCCCATGGCGAGTTGGTGTAGTGAATGTTCATTTGTGGTCTCTCGTGCAACTCCAGGTGGAAACAATGGTTGGGAGGCCATGCATCTCTTCCAAAAAGGGCATGCATTTCACTTACACCTTCCCTCATCAGTAGGTAAGTTTACAACATCTGCACGACGAATATTCACTGCACAGGTGCCACGTTAGACTTCTTATTACTGACATGAAACATGATATGCGGGGATAAAGATTCCATGCCATGATCAAAAAAGACAAAATGGGTCTATTTCACTCATTCCTCTAGCCTCACCTGGAACCTTAAAAATATGAGTGTTTTTTGAAGAGACCAGTTCTGTTTTTTTAGATTCTTCACTTGTCTCCACAAGACCACATTTCCTTTCAGTTTTTCTTGAGCATTGGTGAGATATATGCGAGCGTTATCCATGGATGGTCTCCATTTCTTGAAATGCTCTTCGGTTATTTCTTCTAACACCCTATGTTCCTCTCAGAGCTGGATAATTACATCATGTGCCTCCTTGAGATATCTTTTGAGCCAATTTGCATTCCCTGCTCAACTATGCGACGTTGGCGCCTCAATATTCCTTTATGCCAGTTGTCTTCTTAATTATATGTTTTCTTGATACATTTCGACGATAATGAGTTGTGCTTACTTCAGCTACTGTGACGACTCCTAATCATTCATGTTTTCATCACCTGAATTCCTCCGCCTTTCACCAATTCTCATGCTTGGACCTTCAGTAGGGTCTAGCCAAACGATGCGCATGAGTAATCTCTCGACAATAGACTGTATGCGCGGTTCACTAGAAGCTTGGATCTCCTCGGGCTTCTTAATCAACCTTAGACTGCCTCTTTTCTAGGGTGCTGGCTGGTGGGATGACGAGTCTTTTATTACCTTTTCTTTTACCCTTGACATCTTCCCTTCTTTACCCTACACTGTGGAATGTTGTTTCCCTTGCAGATAGAGGAATGTCTCCCTTAGGTTCATTGGGGATGTTAGCCGAAACAAAAAATGAATCGTAGTGTTTTTTCAAACCTCTCAATTCTTCGACCACCAACAACTTGATTAACGAAAAATGGGATAAATTGTTCCCCGGTTGGTCAGCCTCAGCCTGGACCTTGTCTTCCAATTTTTCCAAGCTTCGTTGCAAGAAGAATGATAGATTCAAAGGGTTTTCCCCTGTGAAGTGCATCGACAGCTTGATGTGATATGGGTAGACTCTGTCAAAGCTTCCTTCACAGGTGAAATATCTTCTAATAACCTTTAGGATCTTTTGGAAAGGCTCCCTGAGGTACTGGCTTGGAATGTCGGCTCCAATTTTCCCATTTAGGAAGTTGGGCTTGATAAAGTATTCATAGAAAAAAATTTCTAAAGGCATTCCTTTAAAATGTTTTTCACCACACGAAGGGATCTCTATCGCAACTGACAAAGTTTCCTCTATTTCTGTTCTAAGACTTTTGCGACCATTGTTTTGATCAGAGAGTTCTTTCGGATTTATATCTCATTATAATTTTCCTGATGATGGACCACACTGGTTTGGTCCGAAACGTCGAAAATCAAAAAGCTATGCGATGAATCTGAAATAACTTTCTGATCAAAGTTTCCTCTGTCACTTGGAATTTGATTCTCGCAATCATCACTCAGAACCCAGTAAAATTGAGGGCAAACTGCTCAGCCAGCTTCACATTGTACCCTTTGATATTTTTGCAAAAATGCATACATCCAACCTATTCAAAAGATGCCCTGATTTCCAGATCTCTGTTTATTAACTCTAGGTCTTGAGGCTCGGACCTCATGGCCAGACCACTTCTCACCTTCTTTATTAGGCTTTGGGACATTGTCGTGATGCCAGTATGTATTTTCCTCACGTGCACGGTAATGAAGGGTAACACCCTCTCTACGCGGCAACCAAGAATGACGAGCTTCACAGAGACTATAAAAAATGTAGTCACAGAACTTTGCATGACATGCAAAATCATCCCCAGGAGTCCACAACACAGTAGGAAGGCACGATGGAAAATTTTAGTGTAGTGGGTGAACTTGAAACGGTGGAAACTAGCGATAGGAGGATTTTTGCGGTAGGAAATCGTGACGGAGAATTCCAACGCAGTAAAAAAGTACTGGGAGATTTGTTGCGAGACAAAGACTTTAGGTGCAGTGAGAAATTCAGTGTGACATGAGGAAATGCCAAAGAAGAAAGGCTAACCATGAAAGAAATATTGTCCAACATGCTAGTTTGCAACGAGCTCCAATAGACTTTAAATAATGACTGAAAATGATGAAGGAGACGCAACAACTTGAATCAACAGACTTACAATACGAATGATGACAATCATATTTCACACAGTGAAGGGCTCCAAGGCTTGCAGAAAAAATGATAGACAACACACAAATCCGAAAAGTAAAGGAGAGGTAAGCATGTTGACCAATATTTATACTTGAAAATGTAAGGAATGGAATCATGGCAGAGGATGATAAATCCATGGCGATGAGAAGTTTGGAAGCAACTTGAATATTTGTGCAGCAAACTCATGCGATGGGCACACTTTGAAGTGTGAAAAGTACAAATGATAAGAGCGACAGAGTATACATGATAGGAGTGTTGTGATTTTTTACCTTTCTTACTTCATAATTAGGTGATTATGTTCGTTATATCTATCGAAGTGACCTTTATTCCCCTTGTCTGACAAGACTCAATATTTCAGGAAATGGACCTTTACAAGTTGCACATGACTAATCATTACGCCCTTTCCTGACTCCAAGGGCCATACCTGCTACTTGATGATTTCAACCCATTTTTTATTCGGTTCCTAACCTCACACGCTTTGACACATGAACTATGACTCATCTAGGAATAACTCTAACTATAAAAATTATGATGCTAACAGGGGGCATAGGTGGAAGCTAGAGAGGTTCCACATTAAGTTATAGTTCCATGTGTATATCTGCTAGTTTACCTACACCAATATCTAAGAAAAAAGAGGGAGTTTACTTTTTTTTATTGAGACCCCTAAGATGGCCCATCACCAACAGAGGAAGAGGCGGGAGATCTTGAGGTGGAGGGAGCAAAGGTAGGAGTAGATTCACTTGGAAAGCCAAATTCACTACCTTCTATTACTAAACTAAGTCCAAACAAAATGCTACATATGTTAAGGTTACAAGGAAACCATACCTACTTCTACGACTACCCACACACAAATCTCTCAGATTTCAGATTCACTTTCCTCTCCTAATTTGGGGTAACCTCCCTCTTTCAAACTTTAAGTGATGGTTCCACTGCTGGGAAAAGGGTTGTTGGGTTCCTTGTGATGGGAGAAAGAGGCAAGATTATTGCGTGCTCTGGACCTTAGTAGATCCTATTCATCTAGTGCATGCTCTGGATCATCTTGATCCTAGATAAATCATCGGGCTTGGATTTTTCCATATTTATTCCACAATACTAGAGCAAATAAATATGCAAGGAACTCTTTTCACCTTATAAAATAAGGGAGGGTTTGGTAGGGTATGCACTGAATTCCTTAAATATACCTATATATATATAAGATATCAAAAATTTCATGTTGAATAGGTGATATCCTTAGTACCCCCATATCCAGACTAAACAACCTGAATAGATGGGGTTGGCTCGTTTTGTTGGGCCAGCTAGATTTCGAAACTTTCGTTCATTTGGTATTTTTCCTTTCGTGAGCCCCAAACATCAATTGGGATGAACTTATTGGTCGAAGCTCAAATCCTAGCAAGGTGTCCTCGGGGGAGCTCGTGACGAGAAAAAACCACCATGACCTGGATGATGATGAACCATTCAACGTTCCATTATTATGGGAAAGCGTGAGGGAAATCTAAATATGGAGATGGAACCCGACCTAGCAGATCTTCTACTAGATTTGTTTCGAAGAACTGGGGCAGTTCAAAACCCAGATGAGTTGGATGTTTGGGTTATATTCTGAGTTTTCAAACGAATGGTAGAGGATATCCCAACCATGCGGGACTAACTCCATCGGGTAAAGAACAACTTGTTCCAGTTGGGCCAGGCCAACCCCTATTTTTCCCTATAGCTCCATTTCCGATAAAGGAAAAGGGATTTCAAGAAAAGGTTGAAAGTTCTGGGATTTAAAGAAAAGGATGAAAGTTATGCTCTGACCTAAGAAGATTAAGGTTTTAGTAACTTAACTTCGTAAAAGGTTTTTCACTTACCTCTCTTAAGCCTTGTTATGCCCCTACCTGCCTGATTGGATGGACGAAATCACTTGAAATGTATTCAATCGACTATTTTTCCATAGAACAATACTAGTTCGAGACCTCGGTGGAAGATTATGTCAACGAACCATGCCAACGACAGGTTTGATATATAGAAAATTGTATTTCATAAACTTTTTCGAATTAATTCACGGACCCACCCGACTTGTTGTTCTTGGAATGGAAACTAAATAGGCTTTGCTCCTCGCTCTAGCCTATTATGCTGCCACCTGGACTTCTTACACTTGGAAATAATGGAGCAGTTGATAGTTACGTAGATGAACTCTACATCTCAGTTAATGTAGATCCTATTTTCCTGGTGTTTGTTGTAACCACCTAAGTAGAACCAGTTCCTATATAATGATGTAATCAATCCTCATTCAATAAGAGATTGTGAGCATAGTCTCACTAGTGTTGGTTTCTCCTAATTATAAGTTGGTATCAGAGCCCACGTTGGAGATCCAAGAGAACCCGCTCTCTTAGGCTAGATCCAAGAGAAAGATCTCGAATTAATTTGAGAAAAATCACCAGTGCCCCCCTATGCAGTGTTAGAGGAGCATTGATGCTCTCACACTTGTGAAACTAAAAATATTGGATGACTAGCTCTCCCATTGAATGCTTCTAAGTAATCTTGTGTGTCGATTCTCCCCCTTCCACACGAAGAGAGCGATGTAATCTTTGCCCAACGTTCACCCTTCAATTGTACATGAGTGCTATCTCCCCTTCATTTGTCCAAGGAGCACTGACCGTTTTGTTTTGAGAAGCGTGAGTCTTTGGGGCGAATCCGTGAGAGCAGGCCGAGGCAGGAGGACCGTGAGAAAATCGTGAAGGTTTTTTTCATGAAGCATGATTTTTTTTTTATTAAGCTGGATGAATGTGTGTATGGCCAATGATGGATGCCCAATGATTCAAAAGTGGATAATTTTTTGTAAGGTATTAAATTTACCATTCGTGAGTGAGGTACAAAGTTTATTAAGTGGATATTTTGTGAGGTATAAACTTTATAAAGTGGATATTAAAGTTTATTAAAGTGGATATAATTTGTGAGGTTTATTGTGTGGACATTTGTTTTAGGAAAAGAAAATTTTGGGCATTTAGAAATATAGCATAGGCACCTAGAGAGGAAGGGTGTGCTGGGGTTATTTGCGTATTCTTAGTGATGCTCTGCCTTCAGGATTGAAGGGTGGTTGGTGATACAAGGATGTATTGTCTGATTGAACGAGTAGGCACTTGTAGAGATGGAGAATCTTCTGGCAGAGACCTACCTCAACAAAACCAACAAATTAGATGGCACAAATTTCATTAACTAGAAATTCAAAATGCAGACCCTGATGGAGGGCTATGGTGTCTAGACCATTGCGAAGGGATATGAAGCGAAACCTTATGCGGCTGCCGGTAGGACAACAATACATATCCAAGATTGGGAGAAGAACGAAAATAAGGGAAAGGTATTGTTTCGTATGTCTATTAAAGATAGCATAATTCCACATATTAGAGAAGCTACAAATTCTGCTGAAACATGGACAACGCTTAAAGATTTATATGAAACTAGCTACACAAATCATATTATGTTCCTGCAAACTAAATTGCTAGGCATTAAGATAGATGGAAATGAATATGTTAGTTCATTTTTGGGTCGAATTAAAGAGGTGAAAGACAAGCTCGGAAATATAGGGGAAACAGTTTCCAACACTGATCTTGTCACTATTACCTTAAATGGTATGCTAGAAAATTATCATATGTTCATAACAGGTCTCGCAGCAAGGGAGAAATCTTCTACTTTTGAAGAATTGACAGGAATTTTGCTACAAGAGGAAGAGAGGCGCAGGAATTTGAAGCCTCTGAATTCATATCTAGCACCGTGGTCAAATAAAATATCCGTGAGAGGGAGATCAGGAGAAACAGGTAGAGCAAGTAGTTCATTGTAGAGAGGCCCTTCATCGCAGAGAAGACAATCTTGAAGACCGAATCAAGGTATGCCGTCTAACAAGAATGAGTCAAAGAGTTGTTTTTATTGTGGTCAACCTGGACATCTCATTAAATAATATCATAAGAAGAAGAGTGATGAGGCAAGGAATAAACCTAGAAAACATACATGTCATTATGTAGAAGAATCTTCAAATCCTGATCTCAAGTTATTTATTTCTAGTGATGATATTGATGAACCCCCGAATTTTGATTCATAGGATCTTAGACTATTTGTGTCCAATGCTTCTTTATCTTCTAAAGTGGATGATAGTGATGCTTGGTTTGTGGATTTTGGAGCATCGGTACATATGACATGCAATAAGTTGTGGTACACTAACACAGAATAGAGCCATCATATATCTTGGAGATGACCGCGCTCATCAGATTAAGGGATACAGAGACATTCCTATGACATTGTTGAATGGTACTATTCGTCACATTCGCAATGTGGTGTATGTGCTAGGGATAAAGAAAAATTTGATCTCTGTGTTCACCATTACAGATTACAACTTGAAGGTTGAATTCTTCAAGAATTATTGCATAGTGAAGGATCTGCTGGACCAATTCAAAATTGTTGCAACGAGATTCAAAGCAGGAGGCTTATATAAACTTGATGTTACCAGCAAAGCACATCACACACTGACTTCTGCAACTATGTCAACAGAGAGTCTTTGGCATCAAAGGTATGGTCACATCAATCATCTTGATTTATTGTTATTACAGAAACAAAATATGGTTGAAGGACTTCCCATGTTAAAAAATGAGAATGTTGCTTGTGAAGGATGTGCATTAGGAAATATGCACAGAGATGAATTACCCTCTAATCCTGATAGGAACAAGCGAGATGTGTTAGATCTTGTGCATACTGATGTTTGCAGACCTATGCAGACTAGGTCTTTAGGAAGTGCATTTTACTTTCTGTTATTTATTGATGATTGCATGAGATACACATGGGTTTATTTCCTTAGAAGAAAAAGTTATGTTTTTGAGTACTTTAAGGAATTCAAAACCATGGTGGAAAAGAAGACAAGAAAAACCATCAAAATCCTCCATTCAGATCAAGGGGGAGAGTAAAAATTAAGGGACTTCATCAAATTTTGCAAAGATCATGGAATAGTACAACAATTTATCGTACCCCACACTGCATAACAGAATGGAGTGGCTGAAAGGAAAAACAAAACTCTGGTAGAGTGTGCACGCAGTATGATGAAAGGTAATAATCTCTCAAATACATTTTGGGATGAATCCATAAATACTATAGTTTACTTAAAAAACATAAGTCCAACAAGGTGTCTTGATAATATTACTTCTTTCGAAGCCTTGTATGGTTCCAAACTTGTAGTTCATAATTTGAAAGTATTTGGGTGTAAGGATTTTGCACATATTCAAAAGGAGAATAGGAAGAAATTGGATGCTAAAGCCATTAAATGAATTTTCATAGGGCATTGTTATGAATTGAAAGCATAAAAACTGTTTGATTGTTCTACTCACTAAGTATTTACGAGTAGAGATGTACTTTTCCATGAGCAGGAAGCAGGAAATCATGACAATAATAGTCATGAGGAATGACATATACTTCTTGATGAGGGAGTTAAAGAAGAGCAGCCACAACAACAATCATCACAACAACAACCACAATTTCCACCATAGCAGCAACCACAACTGTAGAGACAACAACAACAAGAAGAAGGACTCAGTGATATGGACACTTCAAGCAGTCACAGTTCAACTAGAGGCGAGGACAGATCTTCACAAAGTGGGGAGGAAGATAATCAATTGAGAATATCTTCATGATAGGTTTAGTTCCCTGAGAGGTATAGAGACTATGGCCTAATGAGTAGCATTTAAAATGTCATAGAACCCATGAGTTTTAATGAAGCCAATGAGAATGATGAATGGAGAAATGCAATGGAGGAAGAATATGAATCTATAATGGAAAACAATACTTGGGAATTGACTGAATTACCTAAACATAAAAATCCTATTGGATGCAAATGGATATACAAACCCAAGTTTAAATCAGATGGTAGTATAGAAAAATATAAGGCTAGACTGGTGGCAAATGGGTATTCACAAACATAAGGTATTGATTATGCTAGAACATTTGCACCAATAGCTAAATTGAATACTATCAGATTGTTAATTGCTTTAGCTACAAAGTATTATTGGAAGCTACACCAATTAGATGTTAAATTTGAATTTTTGAATGATGAGTTAAAGGAGGAGGTTTACATTACTCAACCTGATGGGTTTGTGGAACATGAGCAAGAACACTTAGTGTGCAAGTTAAAGAAAGTATTGTGTGGACTAAAACAAACACCTAGGTCATGGTATGAGAAGATAAGCTCTTTCTTTATTCAATAGGGTTTTATGAGAAGCACAAGTGATCCAAATCTATATACCAAAATTGATGAGCAGGGGTATATAGTATTGATTTACTTATATGTTGATGATTTAATAATTATATGAAATGGAAGGAAATTAATTGATGAAATCAAGCAACAGTTGTCAGAAGTTTTTGAAATGAAATATCTTGGCGAGTTTCATTACTGCCTAGGTCTTGAAGTTTGGAGAAATGCAGGACAAACTTTTGTTTGTCAGAGTAAGTATTTGAGAGAAGTACTTAAGAGATTTAAAATGGATCAGTGTAAATATTCTATTGTTCCCATGCAACAGAATGTGAAACTTTCTTGTGATGATGGTTCGAAGGAGGTGAATGGCACTCTGTATAGATAGATGGTGGGTAGTTTGAATTATCTCACCACAACCAGACCTGATATTGCATACTCTGTGAGTGTGTTAAGTTAGTTTATGACGAAACCTTTAGAAAGCCATTGGAATGCAGCAAAGGAGGTACTTAGGTATCTAAAAGCAACACGTGATTATGGTATTAAATATACTGATGCATCTGATGTTGAGTTGACAGGTTACTTAGATTCTAATTGGGCTTGAAATCCGAATGATTGAACATCAACCATTGGATATGTGTTTGGCATTGGATCCATGATTGTTTCATGGATAAATAAAAAAAATCCTACTGTATCTTTGTCTTCTACTGAAGTAGAATATAAAGCCTTGTGTGCAGCAACTTGTGAAGCTGTTTGGTTGAGAATACTTCTTCAAGATGTTGGAGAAGAACAAAGGAACCTACAATGATCAAATGTGATAATCAAATTTCAATCAAGCTGGAAAATAATCCAATTTATCATGCAAGGACAAAGCATGTTGATGCTCAGTTTCATTTTTTTAGAGAAAAATTGCAGTCAAATTAAATAGCTATATGTATTGTAATACTTGTGAAAATACTGTTGATATTTTCACTAAGCCTCTTGGAAAGATTAAGTTTGAGTTGTTTACAGAGATGTTAGGTGTAGAAGTCAATCCATTCTCCATTAAGGGGGAGACATGGAAATAATGGAGCAGTTGATAGTTACGTAGATGAAGTCTACATATCAGTTAATGTAGATCCTATTTTCCTGGTGTTTGTTGTAACCGCCTAAGTAGAACTAGTTCCTATATAATGTTGTAATCAATCCTCATTCAATAAGAGATTGCGAGCGTAGTCTCACCAGTGTTGGTTTCTCCTAATTCTAAGTCTTACATGGACGGAAGAAAAGGTTATTATTGTGAACATGGTGTGAATCTTATTTATTAAGGTTTTAAATTACTTCTTGTTGTTCCACCAAATTGATCAATGAAGATTGGATCGAAGCATTAGAGGAGGGAGCTAGTTATCCTCCTCGGAGTAGGGACAATGGGAGAAATGATGGACTAATGGAAGCTAGGGGAACTAAAGACCATTCGTTCTTATCTCGTATGTACCTCTCACCCCTAGTTTCTCCGATAAAAAGAAAGATAGGGTTCCAATGCACATCCCTATATGCAATGCTCAATATATTGTCTAGATAGCAAACACTGAGAGAATGACCCCATTTCTTAATGAAACATCACTACTGAATTGGATATCTCCCAAATGGAAGGCGTAAACTTCCTGATTGAATGACCACCTGATTATTCTGTCCGATACAGTAGGCATATCTAGCAAACTAGGAACTAGCAGGTGGGTGGAAGGATGCGTATCAAAGCGTAACTTATACTATAGGAGGGAGGTGTTCTCCATACAGATCAATTAATAATATAACAATGACAAGGATGGGTGGGTTGACCTCTCTACTCTGGAAGGCCTGTTTGTCATCGTGCCTTCTTTATATGATTGATTGACTGACCGACATGAAGTTGAATTAGAGCTTTAACGAGCTACGACCCTGCCTACATGGAATCAACTTGAAATTAGTTAGTTACCTATAGTTCTAGTTCCTCTAGGTGCATCGCTTTAAGATTCAGGCGCCCACAGGCCCAAGGTGGATGAATGGAATGAACATAAAAATTTCCTTCCATCTCGGACGCTTTCAATGACTGATTAAAATAGCAGAAGGTCAAGCTTGGATGGACCATGTATCCCAATCTCCTTCCTCCCATTCCATCCAAATGAATTGCTTAATATGTCTTGCTATCCCGAGAAATAGAAAGAGAAGGAAGATTCAACGTGCTCTACCATCCATGTTCAACAGTTTGGGTAAGAGCTGCATTCCACAGTACAACCTATGTCCGCTTTCATTTAAACCTGAAATTGCCAACATATTCTGGGGTGGGTGGGGGCCGAGGTCCAAGCAACTGAGTGATATTTATCCACTTGCATAGAACATATAGTTTGAAATGAGGCGGTCACCGGAGGGAAACCGAGATATTTATTCCCTATAAGGAAGGAGATGGGCCCGTATGCTTCAGGTTGAGAATCAAGTCGTGGGTGGCCTCTCAAACAAAAAGTATCCAAAAACCTGCAATACCTTGTTATTCCTATAAGCCAATGCGTACCTAGGTTTCATTTCCTTCAGGCTGTGGAATGGCGAGGAATGCAACTTCTTACCCTCGATACGAGTGAGTTTATCCTTGTGAGCGCCCTCTTCCACCGGCTCATCAATTCCGTGGGTCTGTCATATCTGATTCATATTACGGAGCTTGCATCATGATGGGATGTAATGAAGTTACCTCTTTTATGGAACTTTGTTTGTGGGTCAAGTAGGTTACCTCTAGGATTTAAATCAATACATTGATAATATAAGTTATCACATTTAGATGTGTAACCTTTCCATTTGAACAATGTATCATTTGAGGTTGTTGAGCAATGAAACCACCTATGGTTTTAGCCAAGTTATGTCCTTCATATCCCCATGACACTCATCATAAATTTGCAATCCCATTTTTGGGAGATGACTGACTAGAATAAGACTCATTCAAATACCTCGAACACCTGGAAGACACCCAAGATTGGAATGGAAGGATGAACGGATGAACAAACGTAGCAACACCTAGGAATTGGCTTCGGGTCTACATTTAGGCTAAATTGAACCTCTAGGGAGCATGTGGTAGAATATGGCCAGGGAAGGGTTCAACTGGGAATTTCATGGATTTTGAAATCAAATCTATTACTAAGCTATGTCATCTTCCCCGGAAAACCTAATATCCTGGGGGTAACAACAAAAGGGGATAGGAGTAGGCATTAGGAGAAGGGGATAGGAGATGAGAGCAAGAGAAAGGGATAGGAGACAAGGATAGGAGAAAGGAGTAGGAGACAAGGATTGGAGTAGGGAGTACTTATGCAAGGGGAGAGGGAGAATTTCTTTCCCTACAATGCCTACTTGGGGCTTGCCTCGCACTAGTAGACCGACCACCCTACTATAGATAGTGAGTATATATACTGAGTTTATTTTCACTCCAGTCGTAAATATTCCTTCTGCTTGTGTACCATTTTCATTATCTGTTTCCCCGGACCGAACCAACCATATTGATATGCTTTCGTTTAGGGTGGGCCCCTAAAAACATATTCTTGTAAACCCTGCTCATTCTTACTAAGAAAGTTGTCCCCGCACAGATTAATTAATAATCGTTCAAGTATTAATTAATCAAAGTGATTTCGAAAAAGCGTGATTCATTCAATGTTTTCTGGAGAGGTGGGAATAAGAGAAGCATACCTATCTAAGGTGTCCCACCATACCATATATATATGGAAACCATGTATGGATAATATGCAAGTGCTTGCTGGCTGGCATCACTAACTAACATAAGAGCTTGTTCATTTCACATATACATAGATCTTTGAGTGTGGGATAAATGCGGGATGTTTTTTGAGTAATGAGAGAGATTGATTGGGGTTCTTCTTCTTATTCATTATTTCAGAGATATTTGTTTTCCATTATCATGAAGATAACATCCCTCATATACATGTAGGGGCTGCTAAACACTACACTGCAAACATCAAGAGGTCCTACATTGACTGCTATTTCATAAATATAATATGCACTTATAAAAAATCTAAGCTTACACTACTTGGTAACTTTTCACTCTATATCCCTATTCACCCAACCAAAAAGGCATGGATGAAGGTGATCATACATCTATAAACCAAGCCTACTTACAAGGTCTTCTACAACGAGGTTGGCCCACAAACCAGAATCAAAAGGAGCATATACCTTGACTTTCAATCGCTTGGGTGGTCTCGTCATTATCCGTTTTGGAATTTCAATCACGTGGGTAGATCGATCATTTTCCCTTTTGGCCTGAGCCACGACCTAAGCGACCATAGCTTTCATCATTCAATATCAGGTGAAAAGCATATCCTCAGGTTCTTTTCCAGTCATCTAGGTATAGAAAGTACTCTTGTCAGTAGTTCATGATTGGTACTCAATGAATATTATCATTCAAAACATGGGTTACATTACTCTATTTTGGGAAATTAACGTTGTATTTCAAAATGGGGTAATCACAGGTTGAATCATTCAACTAAGGAAGATAAGTTCGTTCTTTCTGCAAAACCAGGGAAAATGGATACGATAGACCAAGTGGCCTCCAATGAACCAGGATTTTCAGCTAATATGACAAATTCATCATTGAAGAAGAGATAGAATTCAGTTGCTCGAATCTTAGCAATGAAATTTTATACAAAGCCTTCGGGAGAGCCAGGAGAGGATGAAGAGGTTAGATTAAATCCCATCATGAAGGATTTAATAATAAACAGATACGTAGGAGAAAACCATACATGGTTTTTCAAGAGGAAATAGAGCAAGTGTCAGAAGATAGAGGTAAAAGCTGAGGTGATCAAAAGCGTTGGGGAAAACCAACCTGCATGGCTTGATACGTTAAAAAATGAAATTGTCAAGATGAAATAGATTGCAGGATAAATTTAGTGTGCGTTAGATAATTTTGTAATAATATTGACAAATGGACTTCAAGGCAAAAACCTCAAATATGTCAGTTTTTTTTATAATGTCCCCTAGAAAATAGGAGTTTGCTTGTTGTACGCTACTCTTTTATAACCGAAAACTATTTTTGGAACTTTACGGAAGATGATTCGTTCCTGAATCCCAGATGTAATCTACCTATATATACTATTACAAAGATAAATAAATGGTTGGATGGATCGAAGAGGGGCCTACCCTCGTAGCAGGAAGACTTTGTAAATCCATGGAGCTAAAGTGAATATACAATGCATCAGCGTTTTGAACTGTTTATGAAAAGATTCTAATGGCTGTGATATGAGTTGTGTTTTCTCTCATAGTGTGTATTTCTTGTGTCTTGGAAATCCCATTTACATTTTCCTCTTTTAAATTGGAGAGTTAAGATTCCAGAATTCGTCTTATGATGCTCTCGACTTAGCAATTTAAATGATGTAGTCCTCTTCTTAACTAATTCAAAATTCATTTCAATATGCTCTGATGAAGTTATTTGTTTCCCTTTTCCTCTTTCACCATGCATATTTCTGTTTTAAAAATTAGATTCATTGCCTCATTTAGCCTTTCTCCTCTAGATAGTTCTAATGGTCTGCCACTACTTTATTCATTTTTGACACCATAGCCCCAAATGTCACCGCCTTTCCTTCACCAACAACTATATAAAACCCCCAAACAAACCAAATCTATCCATTGATTATCAAATAAATACCTAGTGATGAGAGAGAGCCCTCTCTGAGTTGAGAAAGATAGTGCCCAACTCTAAATTAGGTTGAAACAATTACCTATGTCGTTTGTCTATTCAACTGGACAAAATTTACAGAGTGCTAACAGGACCTTCAACAGGCTCTAGCCGAACAACGCACATGAGTAATCTCTCGACAAGATAATGGGTACACAGTTCACTGAAAGATTGGATCTTCTCAGGCTTCTTAATCAACCTTGGCCTGCCTCTTTTCCGGGGTGCTAGCTGGGGGGATGATGAGTCTTATGTTACCATTCCCTTTCCCATGACATCTTCCCTTCTTCCCCCTACGTTGTGGAATGTTGATTCCCTCGCAGATATAGGAATGCCTCCCTTGGAGTCCCTGGGGATGTCAGCCGAAATTAGAAATGAATCCCAGTATTTTTTCAAACGTATCAATTCTTCGACCATCAATAACTTGATTAATGAAAAATGGGATAAATTGTTCACCGGTTGGTCAGCCTCGGCCTGGACACTATGTGCCATATTTTCCAAGCTTCGATGCAAGAAGAATGATAGATTCAAATGTTTTTCCCTCTGAAGTGCATCAGTAGCCTGATGTGGTATGGGTACACTCTGTCAAACCTTCCTTCATAGGTGAAATATCTTTTGATCACCTCTAGGAGCTTTTGGAAAGGCTCCCGGAGTTATTGGCTTAGAACGTCGTCTCCATTCTCCCATTTAGGTAGTTCGTCTTGATAAAGTATTCATAGCACAAAATGTTTAAAGGCATGCCTTTAAACCATTTTTACTGTGCAGAGGGATTTTCGTCATAGATGACAGAGTTTCATCTGTCACTCGGAAGGTGATTCCTGCAATGGTCGCGTAGAACCTAGTAAAATTGAGGGTGAACTTCTCAGCCAGCTTCGCATTGTACCCTTTGATCTTTTCAAAAAAATGAATACATCCAACTCGTTCAAAAGATGCCCTGATTTCTGGATCTCCATTTATTAATTCAAGGTCTTGAGGCTCAGGCCTCATGGCCCAACCACTTCTCACCTTCTTTCTTATTCTTTGGGACGTTTCCATGATGCTAGTATATATTTTCCTCATGTGCATGGTAATGAATAGTAAAACCCTCTCTGTGTGCTAACCAAGAATGATGAGCTTCGCAGAGACTGTCAGAAAGGTAGTCACAAAACTTTTCACGAAAAATAAAAATCATCCCTAGGAGTCCACAACGCGAAATTAAGGTGTGATGGAAAATTTTGGCGCAGTGGGGAACTCAGTGCGGTGGAAAATATCGACGAGAGGCTTGTCGCAGTAGGAAATCACGATGAAGAATTTTGGAGCATCAACAAAGTACTAGGAGACTTGTCGTGAGACAAAGTATTTAGGCACAACGAGAAATCCAGTGCGACAGGAGGAAACTCCAAGGAAGAAATGCTAACTGCAAGAAGAAATATCGTCCAACACGCTAGTTTGCAGTGAGCTCCAATAGACTTTAAACAATGAATGAAAATGATGAAGGAGATGTGATCACTTAAATCAACAGACTTACAATACGAACGATGGAAATCAACTTTCACATAGCGAAGGGATCCAAGCTTGCAGAAAAAACCATAGACAACGCACAAATCCAAAAATTAAAGGAGAGGCAAGCATGATGACTAGTATTTATAATTGAATGGGTAAGGAATGGAATCATGGCAAAGGACAATAAATCCATGGCAATGAGAAGTTTGGAAGAAGGTTGAAGATTTGCGCAACAAACTCATGTAACGAGTACACTTTGAAGTGTGAAAAGTACAAATGATAAGCGCAACAGAGTATAAATGATAGGAGCGTCGTGATTTTTTACATTTTTGACTTCATAATTAGGTGATGATGTTCGTTATATCTATAGACATGAACTTTATCCCAACAACTTGCCTCAATTTCTGGCATGTAATGTAAGGTAGCTAGAGAGGTAGTGGGGGGGCCCAGAGGGCCCATAGTGATAATAGTGGAGGTCATTCAATGTAAGTTGGACTAGGTCCACTATATTATTAAATAAGGCCCACT
>JZKD02S2070122.1:985225-1000011 GCA_000966675.3 Picea glauca | reverse complement strand
GTATTTGGAGCAGTAGCTCAATAGGAGGATGCCCCCTCGAAGAGGCAAGTGAACAGGAGAGGATCCCTTCCATAATAGGATCCATTGTATGGTGTTGCCCTACCCTAAGGGTTTGGTAATAATAAAGTGTGGTTTCTTCTATCTTGCTTTGTGGATCTATTGTGTATTCAGTAATTGTGGTGATTATATTTTCAGATCTGTTCAGGCTCTTAACATGTAAATTCCCCTTCTCTGACAGGACTTGATCTTTCGGGAAAGGGATATTTACAAGTCTCAAATGACTAATCATTACACCATTTCATGACTCCAAGGGCCAGACCTGCTACTTGCTAATTTTGACCCATTCATTATTCGGTTCCTAACCTCACACACTTTGACACATGAACTACGACTCATCTAGGACTAACTCAAACTGTAAAAATTATAGTGGTAACAACTGGCTCCAATGGGGATGCTATCCTCCCGGTCAAGTGGCAAATAACAACAGACCAGGTTCCTGACCATTGTGTTTTATTTGACTTTCAAACTCTAAAATGATGAAAAGTACTCATCTGAGACCTCCTTGACACAACTATGAACAGACTCAGCATAAACTTAGGTCCTTCACTTCAAACTTCAATTTTCAGCTGACTGTTGACTCAAAATGATTTCTTTGAAAATAAAAATGGTTATTTAGAATCACATGAAAGACTGAAAAAACTTTCTAAACCAAATAATGTTTGAGGACACTGCCATTCACAGCCCCCCCACCAGTGAGCTCTCCATTAAGCTCTTGTAGAAAATAGGCATTGTTCCCGTGATACACGACAATCCTGAATGAACCCATCCAAATATGATCAAACTTTCCATGTCTCCATTTGTCTTAATTTCTCGCATCCCACTCCAGTACAAAATCATTCACCTTGAAATCCTCCTCTTTTGTGTGTCTGTTGAAAATTATTTTCATTATGTCTTGGTGAAGCTGTGATTTATTGAAGACCTGTTCTCTCATTTGATGTGCATGGACCAATTGGTTTATTCTTCTTTGAGCGTTGTTTGGTTCAAATTCCTGGTCTTGCAACAATCTCCTCACTAGTAATCCCAATGAGGTGGGAAAAACTGCCTCTACACCATATACAATTTGGAAAGGTGATGTGGAGATGGAATTTTTAGTGGTGATCCTTTCATCCCATAACACATAGATAATATTTTTGTGCCAATCTTTCTTTTTTTCCTGCATAAGATTCTTAATAATCCTGGTCAAAATTTTGTTAGATCACTCTTCCACTCCATTACCATGTGGGTAATAAGCTGTGCAATGTACCAGATTTATATTATAATCGCTGCAAAATTTTTCCATCTTCTTAGACTTGAATGCTACTGCATTTTCAGTGATGATATTGAATGGACAACCGAATCTAGACAAGATATTACTCTCTAAAAATTGAATGATCATGGTGTCAATATATTTACTTGTGGGGAATACTTCGATTAATTTGGTGAATTAGTTTGTGGTCGTTAGTATCCACCTATGATGAGATGAAGATGGCAGATGAATTTCTCCTATAAAGTCCAGACCCCATTGCATAAACGATGCTTCAACACAGATAGGACCTTTTAAAGGCATGGGTTGCAACTTTCTTTTCTTGTCGAAGATCTAACATTCTTGGCAGTTGGAAACTTCCTTGTATACATCCAAAAAATACTGGGCCAATAGGACCCCACCCTCAAGATTTTGTGCACAGTGGTCTTCCAAAATTGATGCCCCCTGGAATTTCCTTTGTGAAACTCCTTAATAGCCCTTTTCATATCTTACTTCAGCAAACACTTTAGTAAGATCCCACCTTGATCCTTCCAATACAAAGAATTTTCCATAATGCAAAACTTAACAACTTTCAGCTTAAAAAATATAGCTTTAGTTTTGCTCAATCCTCGAGGAGCTTGAAAATTTATTAACACGTAAAAAATGTCAGCGTACCAAGGATAATCAATGAACTTCTGAGATACTTGTGGGACCATTTCTTCTTGTGGATTCTCTGACATATCAACAATAAAATTGATTCCCATAACATCACAATTTGACTATGCCATTAATTTTGCGAGCCCTTGACCCTTAATCCACTTTGTAGGCTTGATTTCTAGGTCATACTCCAACATTACTATGATACATTTGCACATTCTTCCTTCATGATCAGATTGAGTCAAGATATCCTTTACATAATTCCTAGGTACATAATCAATGACACGGGAATGCAATATATAAGTTTTGAATTCCTTTAGGGCCTTAACCAATGCATATGCTTTTTTTCCCATGATTTCATACCTTATTGGGGAGTCTTTCAATGTCCTTCTGAAATAAGCTATGGGATTTTCAAAGTTCTTCTCATCCTTTTGTAACAAAATGCCAATGATGGTGTGTTCCGAGGCAAAGGAAAATAAGATAAAGTCCTTTGCAAAATCTGGGATGGCTAACACTGGAGCTTTGGTTAGCACCACCTTAATATCTTCGAATGACTTCCTAGCTTCAAGAGTCCATTTTATTTCATTAACTTTATTGAGCACATTGTTGTGTGCTTTATAATCTCAGCCAAGTTGGGAATGAACCTTCTCAGAAAATTTACCTTTCCTAGGAAATAGTGCACCTCTTTCTTTCTCCTGGGATTGTTGATCTTCAAAATTCCTTCTACTCTGCTGGGGTCTATCTTTATGACTTCCTTTGAAATGATGTTTCCAAGCAATTTTCCTTCTTGCATGCTAAAGTTTGATTTTTTCGAATTTAACGAGATGCCAAACTTTCTTCATTTCTGGAAAACCTTCCTTAGATGTTCGAGATGTTGATCATTTGAATCTAAAAACACAGTGATATCATCCAATTAAATCATGATAAAATTATCTTTCTCATCGGAAAAGATTATGTCCATGGTCATTTGGAAAGTCCCTCCAGCATTGATAAACCCAAAGGAATTTCTGCATACATGAAATTACCCCAAGGTGTTGTAAAGGATGTCTTCTCCCAGTCATCCAAGTGTACCATGATCTGGTTGTATCCAGAAAAACTGTCAAGCATTGACATTTTCTAAGATCCGACCACCTTCTGCAGGATGTAATCCATCCTAGGAAGTGGATAGTTGTCTTTGAGAGACACCTTATTTAGATTCTGAAAGTCCACACACCATCGTATTTCACCACTTTTTTTCTAACAGGAACAAGGTTAGCCACCCGCTTGGAAAATCTTAAGGACACAATAATCTTGGCATAAAATAATTTCCTTAACTCCTTTTCAATCAATGGAAACAATAGAGGGTTGATTCTTCTCAACTTTTTCTTGAAAGGTTTCTGATCCTCCTTGATGGGAATTACATGCTAAATTACTCTAGTGTCATAGACCTTCAAATCTTCATAACTCCATGAAAAAACATCAGGGGAGTCTTTCATAAGGTTCATATACCTCTGTTTGATTTTTTCACTGAGTGTTTTCTACAGTCTGAAGATATTAGGATTTTTTTGAGTACCAATCCTTCAATCTTCTATATCCTCATCATTCACAGTGATTTTAGGATTTCTAGCTACATCATTTTTGTTAAAAATATTTTCTAATGGGACCAAGCCTTTGGGGATAATGTTTTTTTTTTTTAGTTGCACTATATCCCTTCCGACTATCTGATTCTGAAAAAGGTTATTGTTGTTGAACACAGTTGCATCTTCATTTTCCTCACAACAACACATCATCAATATTCACATTAGCAAATTCATCACTCATTTGGAGGAATCTCTCTACCTGTTTTTCATATTCAAACACTTGCCAATATTTAATGTTATTGGGTACTGCGGGCCTGTGTTTGACTACAACTTCATACTTCTTATTTGGAAAAATTGGAATTTTGAACACCGAAGCTGAAGTAGCCAGGAAATCTGCAATTTGATTTCCCCATTAGGAATCACTAAAAAATTGTATTCTGAAAAGTCTTCAAGGAGATCCAACATTAAATTACTATATGCTCTCAATATAGGATGCTTGGAAAGATATATACCGTTTACCTAGCTAATGATGAACTCATAATTTCCATGTACAACTATCCTTCTAGCACTAAATTCCTTTAAAGTCTTCAAACCAAAAATCAGTGCCTTATATTCAGCCATATTATTGGTACAATAAAAGGTGATCTTTTAAGAACAGAGTTTTGTAGCCACTTTGGGAGGGTTAATCCACACACCAGCTTCGACTCCTTCCATGCTAAAAACTCCATCAAAGCTCATTTCCACATTTCATTTTCTGCGTTGCTTCTATGATATGTAATTTCCTCTGCTCGATGTTCGATTTTTTCTTTGACAGTCATGACAGTTGTTGGCTTCTCCTCTTCAAAACTCAAGTTATTATAAAAATTAGAGGAGCCAACTTCGGTGTCAACATAGTCGATAGGATGATTATTTGGTTGGGTTTTGATACTCACCATGTAATTGAGCAACACCTCTCTGTACAATCTCCTTTCTTGGCCAAAAACAAGGATAGTAGCATACGACATGTCCATATGCAAGGTTCCATTTAATTTTTCAGCCCAAGATCTAGATAACAACATGCAAATTTTTTGGGGAATTTTATCAACCACCACGTCGATGACCATATTTTTCGATGGGATTTGACACAATGATACAACCAAATATTTGATCAAACCCAAGCATTTCACCTTCTGTGAGTCAAAAGAGAAAAGATCTTTATAAGGTCTTCTAACGTCCAATCCTAAATCATCCATGACCACCTTGGGCATGAGATTATGCAATGCACCTGAATCTAACATGGCATTATGTAAAGTCATGTCATGAATTTTAAGGCTAAAATAGAAAGGAGGAACATCATTAGGATCACCACTTTCTTCTACGCCTGGGCCAAACAAGATGGCAGGGTAGTCATATTGTATTTTCAAGGTGTCAGGAGCTTCTTCCATCTTTATCATTTTAATGATCCGATTTCTATACTCTCCCTTCTTGATCAGCTCATTGAACGGAACAAAGATTTTGATTTTAGCCATTTCTCTTTCAAAATTAAAAGGAGCAACTTTTTCTACCTCTTTGACTTCTATTTCATTTCTTTCCTTAAGCGATTTCATTAGGGATTCTTCCTTTGATTTTACTTTCTCCATTACATCCCTTACTAAGTTATCTTTATTCAGTTGGCTTGAAGAAGTAGTGTTCATCTGGAGTTCCCTTGTGGAATTCAGCTTTGGAAGCTCTGGAGGCGCCTTTTTACTTATGAGGTTATATTGTTTCTGAAACTGCATAATAGAATTGTGGTATCCTTTATTAAGCTCCTCTGTTTCCAATGACAATATATCATCATTCTCCATCATAAACCCGTCATTCACATCCATAAATTGATCGTGTTCTCCTTTTTTTAAGAACACATATGTTTTTGTATCATCGCAACAATGCATATGGTCTTGGATTATTTGATCAAAATCTTTGTTTGCATATTTTTTTTGGAAAGGAGATCTTATCTTCTAATCACCTTGATCTCTTTGGTCTCTTTTCCTGATCTGTGGAACTGGGGCTCTTCTAAAATTTTGATTTATGGGTTGGAAATCGTTTTTATGCCTGGTGGCAGGCTTGTTCTCCACGGAAATTCTTTCCATGAGTCTTTCCATCGTCTTCATCATGAAGAAAAATTTTCATATGATGATTGAGATGTAGAGGGTTGCGCTTCTCCTTGGCGATTCTTCCCATTTCTATTGAAATTATGTTTGATCTTTCTCAATGCCATCAGATTTACTTTGAATTCAATTGCATCGCTCATTATATCATCTAATGCATCATATATTCTTTCTCTTAACAACAAGGTGAAGTCATTTTTAAAAGAATCAACTTATCGAAGCTGGGAAGCTACTGGAGTATGACTTCTGTGGGAATATAATTGTAAACCTTGATGAATATGGTCGAGAACTCTTGAAATATTTCATTTGGTGACATTTTTATGCTGTTGTACTGAGTTAGTAACTTGACATGATTCGTTTTATCACCCCATTTGGAAATAAACAATGTTTCAAAAGCTACAAAATCAGGGATGCTTGCTGCTTGAAGGGCCTTGAACCAATTTTTGACCTCCCCTGAGAGACTCTACACAAACAATCTCATTTTCGGATCCTCATGATCTACCTCTTCTAGGTCAACAAAATCATTAAACCATTCTAAGTTTTTTTGGGCTGAAGCATTTCCTTTGACATTGTATAATTTAATTCTATGATTATAATTCTGAGGCAAATCATGTAATTAGGCCAGTAAGGAGAGAGGAGAAATCCTGGCAGACATGACTCTAGGAGGGATTTGCATTGGCTAGATGGTGTGAGTGGGGATTATGGCAGTTCACAGGGGGCTGGTTGGTATCAAAGATTGGAACGTTTTCTCATCCAAAATGATTTCATTCAAATAGGATTCTGATATGGACCTGAACATAGTTTGTTCAAATAGTAAATCAAATTCAAGGTCGTTAATTCTTTTTACTCCATCTTTAGGTAAATATAGGTTCATGTCTAGGTAATATGAAGGGTCCACTATCTTTTCCTTTCCTTTACGCATAAGTTTTTTAGGATCAGACACAGATGCTGCAGGCTTTGGATCAAGGTTTTCTCTAGTGTAAAATTTCTTAGAAGCCAAGATTTCTGATTTTGACTACTCTATGCTACTGGTCTTATTTAATGAAGTCGTTGGGGTAAAATAAATTTCAGCTAATATAGGTGTCTAACCCACTGTTACCCTTAGGGATCAAATATACATATTTAGTCGTTTTCCCAGGGAAATTTTTCAATTTCATCCCTGACAACGGTGCCAAGATGTTAGCACTTGGTAAATTGTTGGGTTGAAGAGCAATGAAATACCAAGGTAACCTACAGATCAACTTTAAGACTAGAAACTGGCCTTTCCAATATAGAGAGGGATCTCTCTGAGACCTAGTCTCTGATAGATAATGACTTTGGATTATTGGTTAGATTTAATATTTGAGAAATGTTTCTGGTTTCGCTGGCAAGGAAATACAAAACTTTGGGCTATGGAGTCAACCTTATGAAAACGAGAGAAATCAATGACTAGTAAAGGAAAATTTGAGAGGATAAAGGATAAATAGGAGATGGTCTTTCAGTTTAAATTTCGTCGTGTATGGAGGAATAAAGGAGGACATAAAGAAAAAAAGAGCACCATTAAAGGTGATTTCTATCTTACCTGGAAGAAAAACATAGAGTTTGAATGGCTGAGTCTAAAGCACCCATCGATGAATTTTAAACTCGAAAAAAATTTCAATTTAAACAAAGGGAACGGTCACGAATTTATAGGAAACAGGAAGTACATACAGAGATAGGATCACAATACATCAAACCACTACCATTAGAATATTTCCGTCAAATCTTCAGGACCTCCGCATTTTTATTTCTATTCAGATTCAAAGATTACATTCAAGAGTCCTCTGTCTACACTACTTTTCCAACCCGTCTTACATTGAAAAGGTACAATATATAGAAAACTAACGCCCTCTTGGGTCCTCTCTGTAGCGCCCCTTTTAGGCTACCATAACTTATTTGCTCTTAAATTACAGGCATTATATAAAACACATTCTCATTCACACATTTAAACATATTTAAATCAGAGTAAAACATATCATTATTTCTATAATTAAACAATCCATAAAATTTCATCTTTAATCATATACACAGCGGAAAACATGATAAAATGTGATAAGACTTATCTTGTAGCAATGGTGGAATCCACCAACCAAATGCAGGCCTTCCACGAACCTCCCAACCTTAGACCGCACTGCTCATCAACTCAGCAGTGAGTCACCCCTAATCTGGGACCAAGCTCCACCCCAAGGCAAGGAATCTAGGCTCAGGCTGAGGTTATAGGGAAAATAACACAGAAAATCCGGAAGGATTCTTCCCAGGATGCCATCTTACGCCCACTACTATCAGACTCTCATTCCCCACATGCCTGTTCCACCCGGGAGTATACACCTTCACAAGCACAGTCCATCAGTGCTAACCTCCCTCTCTGGGCCTTGGAAATAGGCCGGATCAGGAAGTCTCAGAGCCCGAAGGTGGTGCTGGACACTCTCTGGAAGAAACCACTTCCCAACCACCTCTCTCACCTGGAGAGAGGATTTCGCAACTGGTTGCAAGCCGTACGCAGTACAGCCCTGCGTAATTGCAATTACCCATGGAAATACAGACACCGACTTCCTCAAAACGGGTTCAGAACTGGCAAAATGGTCTCACGGTCACGACTTCGGCATAGAGGCTTCACGCACAAGTTCCATTTCGGATAGAGGATGCAGACGGATTCCCAGACACCACACAGGATTTTTGGTTCATAACAGAGAAGAATCCGACTCTTTCGGAATCAATCACAGGATTCTGGTTCAATACAGAGGTATACACAGGTTTTCTCAGAGCCAGACACAGGCTTTTTTGGATCACAAAGATGCACGAAGGTTCTTCTGGAGGACTTGGGTAACTCCTACTGCTCAGCCATACACGCTCAAGCAATTCCGTGGAATCAGAATTGGGACCCCTCATGGCTCACCCTGGCCATTTTATTCGCATGCATCAGGGTTGACATTTGTCACCCAAGGAACTGCATGCATTCCACTAGCACACATTCCTCCCTCCACTTGGGAATTCATGTGTCCTTCCAAAAGGACTTAGGATAAAAACATATGATACCCATAATTTTTGGAATAATATTAAAATATTATTCCCAGGCTTAAGCCCCCTAGGCTTAGCCCCTAGGCTCAACACTTAGCTCCTTTCCCACCTTCCAGCCCCTAATTCCTTTCCTACTCTGTGGATGCTCAGTCCCCCTTCACTCATTCATCGTGGTCGGTCTGCACCTGGCGGTGTTTGTATTTTTTATTAAATATTCTGCATACATACAAGTACAAAATTAGGCCCTTGGCCTCCAACTCTTAGGCTCTCTGGCTTAACAATCACATAAGCCTCCAAATTACTAAAACTTGGCTCACCAGCCTATAAAATACAATTACAATCTCTTTCAGAACATGTTTTACAGCGGGGCTCGGTCTTGGGGACACTACAATTCCCCTCCCCTTAATTTTTGCACTGTCCTCAGTGCAACTTACACTGTCTTTTCCAGCCTTTCAAAATTTTCAAAAAGATGTGGGTACTCTGCCCACATAACATCTGCATGCTCCCATGTCACATCGTCAGGACCGTACCAGGTCCACTGGACCTTTACAAGCTCTATAGCTCGATTCCGGAGCTGTTTTCTTTTCTTGTCCAATATGTGCACATGATGCACTTGCAGGACACCTTCTGGTTCCACCTGAATCACATTCCAATCGATAACATGATTAGCATCATGTACATATTTCTTAAGCAGTGAAACATGAAACACATTATGTACAGTCATAGATGCAGGTAATGCAAGCATGTATGTAACCGGCCCAATCCTTTCCAGGATTTCAAATGGCCCACAAAATCTTGCTGCCAACTTGGCACAACTTCCCAATTTTAGGGAACTCCTGTTAGTTTTCACTTTCAGGAAAACATGGTCACCCACTTTGAATTCCCTATGGGTTCTGTTACTGTCAGCATAAATTTTCTCCCTGTCTTGGGAAACTTTCAGATTCTGTTTGATTTTTATCATTTGATCTTCCATCTCTTTGAGTAACTCAGGTCCGACTACTACTCTGTCAGCTGGATTATCCCAGCTCACTGGAGTATTGCACTTTCTTTCATAAAGCGCTTCGAATGGGCTCATCTTCAATGATGCATGATACCCATTATTGTAGGCAAATTCTACCAAATGTAGGTAGTCTTCCCACCTTGATGGTTTATCCATCACATACATTCTCAGCATGTCTTCTATTACTCTGTTCAATCTCTCTATCTGTCCATCAAATTCGGGATGATACGCTGTACTAAAGTTCAGATTCGTTCTGAATCCTTTGAACAGTCCTTTCCAGAAATTCGAAGTGAATTTCGGGTCCCTATCAGACACAATTGTCTTAGGAATTCCATGCAAGCATGCAATCTGTTTTAAAAAGATATCAACAACATCTGCTGCTGTGTGTGTGGTTTTCAATGGAATAAAATGGGCAGCTTTAGTAAGCTTGTCCACCACCACCATGATTGAATAATGCTGCTTTCTTGTTCTGGGCAATCCTGTTATAAAATCCATTGTTACCACGTCCCACTTCCACTCAGGAATGGGTAAAGGCTGCAGCAACCCTGTTGGGTGCCTATGCTTGGCCTTAACCTTTTGGCACTCCATACATCTGGCGATGTATTCAGCGATTTCTTTCTTCATTCTTGGCCAAAAATAATGGCCTTTGACTGCTGCCACAGTCTTCTGATATCTAGGATGTCCAACATAAACCATGTTATGCATCTCCTTTAGAATTGCCAGCTTCAATTCTCGGACATTGGGTACAAACACTCTATTTTTATATAGAAGTAGACCGTCAGTTCCCAAGGTGTAACTTTCCTTGGCCTGTGGTCCCTCATGCCGCTGTAGCTTTTCTACAAGACTTTTGTACTGCAAATCATCATTTGCAGCTTCCACAATTCTGTCTTTCAGCTCTGACTGGTACATGCTAATGGCTGTAGCATGTAACTCGTGCACTTTTATGCTAAGTGCATCAACCACCTTATTCTCTTTTCCTTTGATATAGTTGATATCAAAGTCATACTCACACAGGAACTCTAGCCATCTGATTTGCCTGGCATTTAAAGTTGGATGATCAAATAAATACTTTAGACCGTTATGGTCTGTTCTTAACTCAAATCTCTGGCGCATGAGGTAATGTCTCCATTTCCTCAAGGCGTGGACGATTGCTGCTAGTTCTAAATCATGAGTGGCATAATTCTTTTCACGCTCCTTCAACTTTTGGGATTCATAACAAACTACAAATCCTTCTTTGCCGAGAACTCCTCCCAGCCCCTCCTTACATGCATCTGTGCACACTACATAATCCTTGTTTGGATCTACGATCTTCAGGATTGGAGCACTGGTTAAGAGACGCTTCAATCACTAGAAGCTGCTCTCACACTCTTTCGTCCACTGGAACTTCTTCCCCTTCCTTTGTAAGGAAGTGATAGCATGAGCTATCCTTGAGAATCCGGCTATAAACCTCCTATAATAGCCTACCAGATCCATAAAAGATCTAACTTCTGCCACATTCTTTGGCATTGGCCAATCTCGAATGGCCTGTACCTTTTCAGGATCCACAGCGATCCCCTCTTCAGATATTACATGTCCCTAGTAATGGATCTGCCTTTGGTAAAAAGAGCACTTGCTCAGTTTCGCGTACATCTGGTGTTCTCTCAACACCCGCAGCACCATTCTCAGGTGTTTCTCATTTTCTTCCTCTGTCTGGGAGTACACCAAGATATCATCCAGGAAGACTATAACAAACTTGTCCAAATAATTTCTGAACACACCGTTCATTAAACACATGAAAACAACAGGTTCGTTGGACAGTCCAAACGGCACCACCGTGAACTCGTAATGACCGTACCTTGTTCTAAAGGCAGTCTTGCTGATATCCTCATCCTTTATCCTCACTTGGTGATAACCAGATCAGAGATCTATTTTTGAAAATAATTCCGCATCCTTCAACTGATAAAAAAGATCATCAATCCTTGGCAGAGGATATTTGTTCTTGACAGTGACCTTATTCAACTGCCGAAAATCAATGCACAGCCTCAGCGTCCCATATTTCTTCTTTAAAAATAGGACCGGGGCTCCCCACGGTGACACGCTGGGGTGAATGTAGCCTTTCTTTAGTAGCTCTTCGAGCTACAATTGCAATTCTTTCAGCTCTGGTGTACTCATTCTATAAGGAGCCTTTGAAACTGGAGCTGCTCCAGGCATCAAATTTATAGAAAAATTGATGTCTCTTTTCGGAGGTAGTCTAGGTACCTCCTGAAATATATCCTTAAATTATTTGAGTACTTCGTGGTCTTCCAGATTGGAGACTACATCTCGGGATGCTTCTTCCACTCGAGATGCAAATATTTGATAGCCTTTTCGGTAACATTTCTTCAACTGCATGGCTGATATTTCCCTCACAGCCACGGCTCTAGGAATTCCTGGACTGCTACCTGATTTCCCTCTTCATCCAAACATGTAAGTCTCTTGTTACGGCAGTCCAGAAGGGCACGGTGCTGGTCCAACCAGTCCATCCCAATTAAACAATCGTATGAGCCTAAAGGCAGAGTGTTCAATTCAGCCTTAGTACTCACTCCTCTCATGTCCACTGAACAGTACTTAACCAATTCAGTGACCTTCCTCTTGGTCCCTGTGGCCAACTGCACTAACCAAGACTTCTCATGTTTGCTTCTCGTTAGATGAAAACTTTCCACCACTCTAGGATCTACATAACTATGGCTATCCCCTGAATCAATTAAAATAACAAGTGGTTGGTTGTTGATCATACCTTCCACTTCAATCATGTGTGATTGAAATTATGCTTTCTTATTGTCTAGGGATGCTTATATCCTCAGCATTCTGCTGCCCATATCCTCCACTGTTTCAGCTTGCTGAATAGTGTGTACAGTTCTCGGTTTACCAGCTTTACGGGGACAATCTCTGTACTTATGGTTTCCTTGACATCGCCAACACTGAATGGGTGTCTGTATCTGTCTTTGTGTGCCCTCCTCAGTCCTTCTCGGCTCTCTAAATGATGGCTGTCCCTGAAAAATATTTCTGAAAAAGGAAGGCTTGTTTCCCTTCAGACTCTGGTCCTTCTTAAACCTCTTCTGGTCATCCCAAGCCTTCCGAAAGGTAGGCTTTTCCCTTTGCTGCTCATATAAGAATTTCTCTTTTCTGATGGTATCTTCCATGGTCTTGGGATCATCATATTGTATTTTGTCACCAATGAAAGGTGGCAGTCGACTCAGATATCTCTGAATCTTGACAGTCTCATCTTTGATGAATGGAACATACTTCAGTAGTTCCAAAAAACTTCGTTCATACTCATCAATAGTCATGCTGCCCAACTTGAGTTCGAAGAACTCCTTCATCTTTCTGTCATAATATCTTTTGGTCAGGTATTTCTTCTCAAAGTAACTCTTAAATTCCTTCCAAGTGACCTCTTTCTCTTTGATGTGCTGCACCTACACAAACTAATCCCACCACATGGATGCTTTTCCTTTCAGTTGGTACATTGCAATTCTTCCTTCTGCATGGGCAGAATAATTATGCAGTTGGAAGTATTTCTTCATGCCCAACAACCATGTCTCGGCATATTCCTCCTTCTTATGTTCTCTATCGAATGTTGGAGGATTAATCTTGTTCATTTCTCCTTTCAATTCCTCTCTCCTAGATTTTTGATATTTTCTGGTAGGGGATGGGCTTGAACCACTGTGTGTCTCCCTGTCAGAATGTCTTCGGGAGCGACTAAGATGTTGGCTACCACTCCTTGACCTACTTCTTCTCCCATGGTCTCTGCGACTCTCCGTCGTACTTGAGTCTCTTCCCTTCTCGAGTTTCTTCCCTATTCTTTCCAGGCTCTTCAGGAATTTCAAGTTTAATGCACCCTGCTGATCCCTAACTTTCATGAGCTTTCGGCTATCAGCTCGATGAGCCTTAGCCTCTCTTTGCAATCCTTCAATGATTTTCATCATGTGTCCTTCCTTATCCATCTCCTTTCCATTCCCATTAGAGTTCGATCCTTCGACTCCTAGGTTAACATCCTTTCCTTCCCGTTCGTCTTCCATTTCAGGGGTAATTTGCACTCTTCCCCACTCCATATTCGGCATTGGTTAACTGGAGTGCTAGCCTTCGTTGAACTCTGCACATGCACTTTGCAATTCAATTCGAATTTGTCAGGTCATTAAACTTTCACGAACAATCCACAATATTTATAAGCCAATTCGAACAAAATAAAAGACATTTCAGTTTAAATAAGTTTCTTGAACTGGAAGTATTATGTATCTCTTCCATTTCTTTGCATTTTGCGGCAATCTCCTAACAGTTTTGGCACTTGTCAATCTTCTGCAATATAATGCGCAGACGACTCAAATTTTTTCAAACCTTCGTTTCTTGAAAATTCCTCATCTTTCGTGACAATCGATTTTAAGAAAGTGTTTTCAATTTCACGAATTTTCTGAGCTCTGTTCAGCTCCGTATTTTTCGGGTGTTCGAAACTTCCTTTTTCTGTATTTCAGAAATTCGGGACTTCGGGTTTCGGTCCACAAAGATCCAACTGTTAGATATTCGTAACCAGAGTCACCCTTTTTGCAACTCGCAATCTCGTGAGTTCATGAGTCGAAAACCCTCGACTCATTTCCTCTAACCGTCGATACCCAAGATGCAACACGGGTATGGCTCCCTCCTGGCTAGCGTCTGCTACGCATGACCGTAGTCTAGGGCTAAGTGCTAGCACCCTTCACTAGTCGCACCTTTGTAAGTTGTGGCATCCAACCCTGGTGCCTCCCTTTCACGAAACCTCGAGAAGCGATGTTGACTTTTCTCCTGTCGTTCTCGCTACTTCGTGACTTCACGAGTTTCAAAGTCGAGCCCCCATGCCCTTATCTCGTGAGTCCCCGAAATCGCGAATTACTTTATTCTCCGGGCCCACAACACAGTGTTTGCCCTTCACCACCGTGGCATGTGGTACATTCAGGAGGGTCCACATCTCTTTTAACGACATCATCGGGTCCCACCACTCTCACCTGTCTCCTCGACCCACTGGCACGTGGTACATCTCCATGTGTCCACATCCATTCCTAGAAAAATACAACAGTCAGATCTACAACATCAATCGCATCGCGCACCTTTAAGTGGAGTACAGGTGGTAGAGGGGG
>JZKD02S2070122.1:966502-985114 GCA_000966675.3 Picea glauca | reverse complement strand
ACCTTTCGAGAGTTGCACGTCTGATTCCGGACCCCCCCCCCACTGTTAAAGGTAGAACAACAAGGCGGCTCCGGAATTGAACCTCAGCCGTAGATCTGGACGGGTGGAATCTGACTGTCCAGATCTGCTCGTTACTTACCTTAATGCGCATTCGCGCCCCGACTTAAAGCCAACATCTCTTCCTCTCATCTAACGATCATTACAGATCCTGAGATTCCTGAAGGAATCTCTTCCATTCATCGGGACTTAGCCACATGCTAACGTATCGATAGTATGGTCTGGATTTATCACTACGAGAGTCCGAGTTCTTTGTCAACGAAACTCCCGAATCCCAAATTTTCTGAAACGGTAATCTCTCAACACGTGGCCATCTCAGATCGGACGGTCCACGACTGCTCCGGGGTTTCCACCATGGAAGGTCCCGATCCTTTCGGGGTTTTGGGCTTCCAAACGCCGATGCACTCTAACTCCCGTTAGCCCTCCGGGCTAGACTCATGGTTCACATGACCTCTCCTTATATGACCATAGTCATACCTCCTATCGGGGTTTCAGACTTCGCAATGCCGAAATGCATAAACTTCTTGTCCACGGGATTCCTGATTCTCCGAATCCCGATTTCAAGAAATGGGAAATCTCACGACACGTGTCCTCCATCTTTCCGATGGTCTAGATCTATTTCAGAGCTTTCACCCCTAGTCTCTGAGGTTTAACCTTCGGACATCTCCTGACAGATCCAACGGCTGTCAGGTTTTTCGACCGAGATCTGACGGCTCAGACAGTTTCTAACTAATTCGGGATTTCGTGTATCGCGATTTCCACACTCCTGTGCCATTTCCAAAGGAATTTTAATCCTTACGCACATTTTTCCAGATCTAACGGCCACGAGAGCTCGTCCTCCCTCCCAAACATATCCTAAGGCGCCAACACCATTGGTGTGGAGACCTATCTTCCCGTGGTCATAGACCACACCAGCTGCGGGTTCACTGCACTGCTAAACCTCCTGAGCTTAAAAAATTGTCAAGTATCTCCTTGACACTTCTGAGAAAACCAGGGTCCGAAATTGGCCATTCCAGACCCAATTTCCTTTCGCATTCTCGGTCCAAGACCGCTCCACTGACCTATCTAGGCTCAGTGTCGAAACCTTGGCTCTGATACCAATTTGTAGCGCCCCTTTTAAGCTACCATAACTTATTTGCTCTTAAATTACATACATTATATAAAACACATTTTCATTCATGCATTTAAACAATTAAACATATTTAAATCAAAGTAAAACATATCATTACTGCTATAATTAAACAATCCATGGCATTTCATCTTTAATCATATACACAGCGAAAAACATGATAAAATGTGATAAGACTTATCTTGTAGCAATGGTGGAATCCACCAACCAAATGCAGGCCTTATACGAACGTCCCATCCTTAGACCGCACTGCTCATCAACTCAACAGTGAGTCACCCTCGAGCTGGGACCAAGCTCCACCCCAAGGCAAGGAATCTAGGCTCAGGCTGAGGTTATAGGGAAAACAACACAGAAAATCCGGAAGGATTCTTCCCAGGATGCTATCTTACGCCCACGACTATCAGACTCTCATTCCCCACATGCCTGTTCCGCCTGGGTGTATACACCTTCACAAGCACAGTCCATCAGTGCTAACCTCCCTCTCTGGGCCTCGGAAACAGGCTGGGTCAGGAAGTCTCAGAGCCCGAAGCTAGTGCTGAACACTCTCTGGAAGAAACCACTTCCCAACCACCTCTCTCACCTGGAGAGAGGATTTCGCAACTGGTCGCAACCCATACGTAGTACAGCCCTACGTAATTGCAATTACCCATGGAAATACAAACATCGACTTCCTCAGAATGGGTTCAGAACTGGCAAAATGGTCTCACGGTCACGACTTCAGGACATAGGCTTCACGCATAAGTTCCATTTCGGATAGAGGATGCAGACGGATTCCCAGACACCACACAGGCTTTTTGGTTCAGAATAGAGAATAATCCAGCTCTTTCAGAATCAATCACAAGCTTTTGGTTCAATACGGAGGTATACATGAGTTTGCTCAAAGCCAAACACAGGATTTTCTGGATCACAGAGACGCACAAAGGTTCTTCTGCAAGACTCGGGTAACTCCTACTGCTTAGCCGTACACGCTCAAGAAATTCTGTGGAATCAGAATCGGGACCCCTCACGACTCACCCTAGCCATTTTATTCGCATGCATCAGGGTTAACATTTGTCACCCAAGGAACTGCATGCATTCCACTAGCACGCGTTCCTCCCTCCACTTGGGAATTCACGTGTCCTTCTAAAAGGACTTAGGATAAAAACATATGATACCCATAATTTTTGGAATAATATTAAAATATTATTCCCAGGCTTAAGCCCCCTAGGCTTAGCCCCTAGGCTCAACACTTAGCCCCTTTCCCACCTTCCAACCCCTAATTCCTTGCCTACTCTGTGGATGCTCAGTCCCCCTTCACTCATTCATCGTGGTCGGTCTGCACCTGGTGGTGTTTATATTTTTTATTAAATATTCTGCATACATACAAGTACAAAATCAGGCCCTTGGCCTCTAACTCTTAGGCTCTCTGGCCTAACAATCACATAAGCCTCCATCTTACTAAAACTTGGCTCACCAGCCTATAAAATACAATTACAATCTCTTTCAGAACATGTTTTACAGCGGGGCTCGATCTTGGGGACACTACACTCTTGGGCCCTCTTGGGCTGCTATGCCTCGAACTACCTTCCCCTAGAAACTCAAATTCAGTTACTCCCCTCCCCTAGACAAATTTTTCAATAGAGTTTACCAAAAATAGAAACTCGTTTGTACCCAATCATAACATAACCCACGCAGTTGTTTCAATTCTTCGGTCATGAGTGAGATTCGGTCATGAGTAATATTCGCTCAACGGGTTGTGATAAATCAATGTTTTATCTCAAGGGGTGCCCGAGTAATCGAGCACACCGTTGGAAACTCTGTCACCTTTGTATAACAGGGTCTGGTTGCTACTGTACGATTACTGGATGCAGTATGCCCATGGCAAGTTGGTGTAGCGGACGCCCATTTGCAGTCTCTCGTGCAACTCTGGGTGGAAACAATGGTTGGGAGTCCATGCATCTCTTCCAAAACTGGCATGCATTTCAATTACACCTGCCCTCCTTAGTAGGTAATTTTACAACATCTACACGATGAATATTCACTATGAAGGTGCCATGTTAGACTTCTTATTACCGACAAGAAACAAGATATGTGGGGAGAAAGATTGCATGCCATGATAAAAAAAGACAAAATGGGTCTGTCTCACTCATTCCTTTGGCCTTACCTGCAACCTTAAAAATCTGATTGTTTTTCAAAGAGACCAGTTCTTTTTTTTCAAATTCTTCACTTGTCTCCACAAGTCCGCATTTCCTTTTAATTTTTCTTGAGCGCTGGCGAGAGTTGCACGAGCGTTATCCATGGTTGGTCTCCATTCCTTGAAATGCTCTGCGATTCTTTATTCTGACACCCTATGTTCTTCTCGTAGCTGGATAATTATGTCTTGTGCCTCCTTAAGATATATTTTGATTCAATTTGCATTTCCTTCTCAATTTTGTGACGCTGGCACTTGAATATTCCTTTCTGCCAGTTGTCTTCTTAATTCTCTGTTTTCTTGATACAGTTCGGTGATAGCGAGTTGCGCTTGCTTCAACTGCTACGATGACTCCTGATCATTCAGGTTTACATCACTTGACTTCCTCCTCCATTCACCAATTCTCAAGCTTGGACCTTCATTAGGGTTTAGCCGAATGATGCGCATGAGTAATCTCTCTACAACAGACTGGATGTGTGGTTCACTAGAAGCTTGGATCTCCTTTGGCTTCTTAATCAACCTTGGCTTGCCTCTTTTCCAGGGTGCTGGCTGGTGGGATGACGAGTCTTCTATTACCTTTTCCTTTCCCCTTGACATCTTCCCTTATTTCCCCTACACTGTGGAATGTTGTTTCCCTCACAGATAGAGAAATGTCTCCCTTGGGGTCTCTGGGGATGTCAGCCGAAATAAGAAATGAATCGCAGTGTTTTTTCAAACCTCTCAATTCTTCGACCACCAACAACTTGATTAACGACAAATGGGATAAATTGTTCCCCGGTTGGTCAGCGTCGACCTGGATGCTGTCTGCCATCTTTTCCAAGCTTCCAAGAAGAATGATAGATTCAAAGGTTTTTTCCCCTGTGAAGTGCATCAACAACTTGATGTGATATGGGTACACTCTATCAAACCTTCGTTCACAGGTGAAATATATTTTGATCACCTTTAGGAGATTTTGGAAAGGCTCCTAGAGGTATTGGTTTGGAATTCCGGCTCCAATTTTCCCATTTAGGAAGTTGGGCTTGATAAAGTCTTCATAGTATAAAATTTCTAAAGGCATGCCTTTAAACTATTTTTCATCGTGCAGAGGGATCTCTGTCGCAGCTGAGAAAGTTTCCTCTATCACTCGGACGGTGATTCTCACAATGGTCATGCAGAACCCAGTAAAATTGAGGGCAAACTGCTCAGCCAACTTCACATTATACCCTTTGATATTTTTGCAAAAAAACATACATCCGACCTATTTAAAAGATGCCCTGATTTCTGGATCTCTGTTTATTAACTCTAGGTATTGAGGCTCAGACATCATGACCTAACCAATTCTCGCCTTCTTTCTTATGATTTGGGACGTTGTCGTGATGCCAGTATATATTTTCCTCACACACACAGTAATGAAGGGTAACACCCTCTCTACGTGGCAACCAAGAATGGCGATCTTCAGAGAGACTATAAAAAATGTAGTTACAGAACTTTTCACGACATGCAAAATTAGCCCCAGGAGTCCACAGCACGGCAGTAAGGCACGAAGGAAAATTTCAGTGCAGTGGGGGAACTCGAAATGGTGGAAAATAACGATAGGAGGCTTGTTGCGGTAGGAAATCGTGATGGAGAATTCCAGTGCAGTAGAAAAGTACTGGGAGACTTGTCGCAAGACAGAGACTTTAGGTGCAGTGATAAATTAAGTGTGACAGGAGGAAACTCCAAAGAAGAAAGGTTAATCGTGAGAAGAAATATCGTCCAACACGCTAGTTTGCAACAAACTCCAATAGACTTTAAACAATGACTGAAAATGATTAAGGAGATGCAACAACTTGAATAAACAGACTTACAATACGAACGATGACGATCATATTTCACACAATGAAGGGCTCTAGGGCTTGCAGAAAAAACGATAGACAACACACAAATCCAGAAAGTAAAGGAGAGGTAAGCAGGGTGACCAGTATTTATACTTGAACATGGAAGGAATGGAATCATGGAAGAGGACGATAAATCCATGGCGATGAGAAGTTTGGAAGTAGGTTGAAGATTTGCGCAACAAACTCGTGCGATGGGCAGACTTTGAAGTCTGCAAAGTACAAATGATAAGAGCGACAGAGTATACATGATAGGAGCATCGTGATTTTTTACCTTTCTGACTTCATAATTAGGTGATGATGTTTGTTATATATATCGACGTGACCTTTATCCCAACAAATTGCCTCTATCTATGGCACGTAAATTCCCCTTCTTTGACAAGACTCAATATTTCGGGAAAGGGACCTTTACAATTCGCACATGACTAATCATTACGCCCTTTCCTGACTTGAAGGGCCATATCTGCAACTTGCTGATTTATACCCATTCGTTATTTGGTTCCTAACCTCACACGCTTTGACACATGAACTATGACTCATCTAGGAATAACTCTAACTGTAAAAAATATGGTGCTAACAGGGGGCATAGGTGGAAGCTAGAGAGGTTCCACATCAAGTTATAGTTCCATGTATAGATCTCCCAGTTTACCCGCACCAATAGCTAAGAAAAAAGAGGGACTTTACTTTTTTTTATCAAGACCCCTAAGATGGCCCATCACCAGCAGAGGAAGAGGCGGGAAATCCCGAGGCGGAGGGAGCAAAGGTAGGAGCAGATTCACTTGGAAAGCCAAAGTCACTACCTTCTATTACTAAACTAAGTCCAAACAAAATGCTACGTATGTTAAGGTTTCAAGGTGACCATACCTACTGCTACGGCTACCCACACATGACTCTCTCAGAGTTCAGATTCACTTTCCTCTCCTAATTTGGGGTAACCTCCCTCTTTCAAACTTTGAGCGATGGTTCCAGTGCTAGGAAAAGGTTCGTTGGGTTCCTTGTGATGGGAGAAAGAGGCAAGGTTATTACGTGCTCTGGACCTTAATAGATCCTATTCATCTAGTGCATGCTCTGGACCATATTGATCCTAGGTAAATCACCGGGCTTGGCCTTTTCCATATTTATTCCACAATACTAGAACAAATAAATAGGCAAGGAAATCCTGTCACCTTATAAAATAAGGGAGTGTTTGGTAGGGTATGCACTCAATTCCTTAAATATACCTATATATATAAGATACTGAAAATTCCATGTTGAATAGGTAATATCCTTAGCACCCCCATATCCAGAATAAACAACCCGAATCCATGGGGTTGGTTCATTTGGTTGGGCTAGCTAGATTTCAAAACTTTCGCTCATTTGGTGTTTTTCCTTTTGTGAGCCCCAAACATCAATTGGGATGGGCTTATTGGTCGAAGCTCAAATCTCGCCAAGGTGTCTTCGGGGGAGCCTGTAATGAGAAAAAACCACCATGACCTGGATGATGATGATCTATTCGACGTTCCATCATTATGGGCAAGCATGAGGGCAAGCTAATTACGGAAATGGAATCAGAGCTAGCTGATCTTCTACTGGATTTGTTTTAGAGAACTGGGGAAGTTCAAAACCCAGATGAGCTGGATGTTTGGGTTTTATTCCGAGTTGTCGAACGAATGGTAGAGGATATCCCAACCATGCGGGACCAACTCTATCGGGTAAAGAACAACTTGTCCCAGTTGGGCCAGGACAACCCCTATTTTTCCCTATAGCTCCATTGCTGATAACGGAAAAGGGATTTCAAGAAAAGGATGAAAGCTCTAGGATTTCAAGCAAAGGATGAAATCTCTGCTCTGACCTAAGAATATTAAGGTTTTAGTAACTTAACTTCGTAAAAGGTTTTTCAGTTACCCCTCTTAAGCCTTGTTATGCTGCTACCTGCCTGATTGGATGGACGGAATCACTTGAAATGTATTCAATCGACTATTTTCCCACAGAACAATACTAGTTCGAGACCTCAGTGGAATGTTATGTCAACGAACCATGCCAACGAAAGGTTTGATATATAGAAAATTGCATTTCATAAGCTTTTAAGAATTAATTCACGCACCCACCCGACTTGCTCTTCTCAGAATGGAATCTAAATAGGCTTTGCTCCTCGCTCTAGCCTATTATGTTGCCACCTAGCCTTCTTACATGGACGAAAGAGAAAGTTATTACTCTGAACATGGTGTGAATCTTATTTATTAAGGTTCTAAATAGGATTTGCTCCTCGCTCTAGCCTATTATGTTGCCACCTGGCCTTCTTACATGGACGGAAGAGAAGGTTATAACTGTGAACATGGTGTGAATCTTATTTATTAAGGCTTTAAATTACTGCTCTTTTTTCCACCAAATTGATCAACGAAGATTAGATCAAGGCATTGGAGGAGGGAGCTATTTATCCTCCTCGCAGTAGGGACAATGGGAGCAATAATGGACTAATGGAAGATAGGGGAACTAGCGACCTTTCTTTCTTATCTCGTATGTCCCTCTCACCCCTATTTTCTCTGATCAAAAGAAAGATAGGGTGCCAATGCACATCCCTATCTGCAATGCTCATTATATTGTCTAGATAGCGGACACTGAGAGAATGACCCCATTTATCAATGAAACATCGCTACTGAATTGAATATTTTCATAGGTTGCTTTCATTGAAACAAACCTTGAGTAATTAATTAACAACAAGATCTCCCATATGGAAGGCGTAAACTCCCCGATTGAACGACCACCCCATTATTCTTTCCGGTACAGTAGGCATAGCTAGGAAACTGGGAACTAGCGGGTGGGTGGAAGGATGCATATCGAAGTGTAACTTCTACTATAGGAGGGAGGTATTCTCCATACAGATCAATGAATAAGATACCAATGACAAGGATGGGTGGGCTGACCTCTCTACTCTGGAAGCGATAACTTGGGTCCTCAGTACGTACATCGATCGATACGTATATTGATAAGCATCAGTATGTATATTGATCGGTGTGTATATTGGTCGGTACGTATTTTGATGGAACAATCTATTTATCATCTCATTTGTGTGTGGGTGGCTATCGATCTATCATCTCATTCATGCATGGTCTTCAAGGACAAAACTAGAATATGAAACATCCTTTTCTCTAGATAAACTCATGCTCTTACTACCGATCCCACCCATATATATCTATCCCTAGTAATAACATCAATGGGAGGAAGGATATCTAAGTGAATATGGAACTGGAAAAAGGGACCTTCTAGCTCTTATTGATGTTAGTCATTCTAGCTGTGCCTGCCAAAGTAGGTCTGGGCCAACCACCACACCTACCGATCGAAGATAACCGACTGTTCGGAAAGAGGATGCGTAGAGAATCATTTCTGATCTGCAGATGGTTTGGATTTGGAAACTGGTCCGGACTTGGCACACACAGTCTTCTTCTTACCTTCCTTTCACTAGCCTGCCTGCCTAGCTTCCTTTGCATGCATCCTTCCGGGGAAGCCCGACCAGCATAGGTAGGAAGGGAAGGGAACGACAATCAATATACTAGTAAAGAAATTAAAGAGAGTAAGGCCAATCAATTAATTAGTCAATATATCCCAATCCAATACCTTAATCCGAAATCCATCTAACTGAATAATCGATTAATCAATTACTCAGATAAGAATCGACTGTTAAATGATGCCCCTCACCAATCCTATATTGGGAATGGGGTGAACAAACCATGTGAATTCTTACACAGGTATATCAGTGGTACCCTTTCAAAAAAAAGGTGTTAGTAACTCCTCACCCGTAAACGTTTTCCTCTGTTTTCTCTGGGGTCATGGTTCAACTGGAGTAAAGTAAATGGTAGCTCTAGTTGAGTAGAGAGTATTTGATGCTTCTTTAATATATCTGCATTCAATCTTGGAACTGCTTCTATTAATTTATATTAGTATTAGCAATTGATAGGAGCTTTGAGGAATGCAAGCCTATCCACAACCCACTTTATATAGACAATGTTCTTTGCTAGGAAATGGCCAAACTCGAATAAATATATACTAGCTGATGTGGGGTTGTGGACTGAAACTAAGAAATAATTATGCACTCGAGAAGAGATTAAAGTAATCTTCTCTATATATGCGATATTATTCTTTTTTAGCCCCAACAACAACAAAACAAATTTTATTTCCATAATAGTCAAAGAGGCTCATTTAAAATATGAATCAACTCAGTCCAAACTCATTTCAAGCTCCGAGATGCTCCTAATAGACTCACTTCAAACTCATTCTAAGTTCTAAGTTGCTCTTGAGCTTAAAAAGTGAATCCACAACTAATATTAATTGAAGGTGAGTCAATTGTTTCTTAGTATTGTGTGGGTGGGTGGGTGAGAAGGCTGGCACCAACCAAGTTGGGAATGGTGGGGTATGGGATATGTTCTTCCCGAACATGGATGCGGTTCTGATGGTGATCCTTGGGTGCGGCAGATTCCCAAAACCCTTTCATAAGATAATACAATAAAGCAAGTGATAATGCCCAAGTGTTGTGTATGAAAATCAAAAGCATTTTTTCCTAATGGCTTTCTAAAAATGTCTACGAGTTGATCTCGTGAGCCACAAAATTTAAGTGCGATGTCACCTTTACTGAATATCTCACGTATGAAGTGAATGTGAGTGTCAATGTGCTTTCTTTTCTTATGAAAAACATGATTGTTGGATAAAGAAATTGCTGAAGTGTTGTCACAAAAGATAGGAGTTAGCTCCTTTTTTGTATGTGACATATCAATCAATAGTATTCCCATCCACACAGCTTGATAGAAAGCTGAGGTAGCAACAACATACTCTACCTCTGTAGAAGATATTGAGACAATGTGCTCCTTCTTTTATGTCTAATAAATCAGGTTTGTGCCCAGGTGAAAAGCTTATCCTGAGGTGTTTTTCTTGTCATCTAGGCTTCCTGCAAAATCACTATTAGTGTAACCAGAAATATGATTATCTTCAGACTGAGTGTACCATAAACAAACATTGAGAGTGCCAACAACATATCTCATAATCCTTTTTGCCATCTTCTAGTGAGAATCTTTGGGAGATTCCATGAACCTAGAAACAAAGCTAGCTACATACATAATATCATGCCTAGTTGCTGTGAGATACAACAAATTGCCTACTAGAATTTTGTACAAGATAGAATCCAATGTAGGGCCCTCATATTGCTTGCTCAATTTTGTGCCTAGGGGTATAGGATTTTATGCTGGATTGTATTTTTCTATGCGAAATATTTTGATGATGTCTGCTGCATACTTTTGTTGACAGAAAAAAATCCCTTTGGTTGATTGATCAACCTCAATCCCCAAAAAATATTTCATTATGCCAAGATCTGTCATCTAAAAATAATATTGCATGGCATGTTTAAAACTGGTTAACTCAAGATTTCCAGTATATATCATGTCATCAACATATAAACATACAATCAATATTTTACCTTGCTGATTAGTTTTGGTGTATAGAGTTGGCTCATTTTTGCTTTTGCTAAAACCACTCTTGATTAGGTAAGTGTCAATTCTGTTTTACCAAGATATTGGAGCTTGATTTAAGCCATACAAGGCTTTCTTCAACCGATACACTTCGGTGACTGTAGTTATTTCACACTCCTTAGACCTTCGAAGTGTTCTAGCTCCGAAGTGTGGGATTGCGTGACACTTGTCCCTTCTGGCTCCAAAGGTCTAGATCTACTTCACTCCTTCAGGACTTTGATAGATTCCTTCTGCTATTCCTCCCGAACAACAAACCAACAAGCGCTGATCGGATGCCACGTGTCCTCCAATCTGATAGACAAGATTTGTTTCGGGTTTCGGAACTTCAGAAGATTTTGACTCCTCTACAACCTTTGCACGAAATCATCGAATACGCGAAGTTCGAAGAACTTCGGCTGTTAAACACTGTGCACCTTTTCTTGATCTGACAACTGTTCTTGCTGTCGCACATATGTAATAGTTGAAAACCATTTGCTTCTTTAGCACGCTCCTCGTCCTTTCTGATCTTGATTTAATGGCTCAGATCTATTCCCGCGACCGATCTTATGGCTGGTGTAGCTTATCCTTTGTTGCTTCTACAACTTCCCCCCTGAAGAAGGGATTCCACAAATCTTTAAACTCTTTGTCCTTTTGCAGGGCTACTTCCTCACACTTTACTGTCTCCAAGGATATTTTGAGTGGATTTCTCTCCAAGCTCTGTGAAGAGTCTTACCTTTGGCGCTCTCGTCTGCAAGGCAATGTATTCTCTGTTCTCTTCTTCTTAGGATCAGCCTTCTCTCCATGCACTGTGAAGAGGCTTACATCCTACGCTCTGATACCATGACAAAATAAGAAGTAAATAAGATAATACAGAGATGGAAGATTGGGAACAAGAATGTGTAGAGCGTGTTCGTATTAGATGAAAGGATGAACCTTATAGGTGAGAAACATTACCACTGAATCAAGAAACAAAACAAGAAATCTTAACGACCGATACAGCTGGTAGTGTACAATCACATACTATTGAGGTTGCAGTTATAACTAACAAAATGATCCCTCTGCGACTAAATTAATAATCGTTCAATACTACTCCCGCTAACACTACGGATATTGATCCTAAGAGGATTGATAACCATTGATCTCACGCTCTTCATCTACTATTAATAAGATCTTTCCACCAAGACAACTTACTGTTACCTAAAGACGCGATATGTTAGTTCTAAGTAAATAGTCAATTTGGGTGGGCCTTTTCAGTCATTCATTTATTGAAAACACCGATTCCACCTAATCTTAAAATTACACCTCTTGACCAACACCGATTCCCACCGATTGTAAACACCAATAAATAGCATGCACTCTTTATTGTGGGCTGGCTCCAAGAGAAAGATGATAACATAGAATTATGCTTTTTCGTTTCACTTTTGATTTGAACCCTTCAAGTGCAAATCAATTTCTATTAGATGCAAATATATGCCAATACTCCTTTCAAATACTTCTTTAGATGAACTAGTTGCCTTACTAGTCTAGTGTCAGTTTCTTAGAGAAATGAGGTTCGATATTGCTACAATAGCTCCATTGCCAATAAAGGAAAAGGGATTTCAAGAAAAGCCTGAAAGCTCCGGGATTTCAAGCAAAGGCTGAATGCTCTACTTTGACCTAAGAATATTAAGGCTTTAGTAACTTAACTTCATAAAAGTTTTTTCACTTACCCCTCTTAAGCCTTGTTATGTCGCTACCTACCTTATTGGATTGACAAAATCACTTGAAACGTATTCAATCGACCATTTTCCCACAAAACAATACTAGTTCAAGACCTCAGTGGAATATTATGTCAACGAACCATGCCAACAACAGGTTTGATATATAGAAAATCACATTTCATAATTTTTTTCGAATTAATTCACGGACCCACCCGACTTGCTGTTCGGGGAATGGAATCTAAATAGGCTTCGCTCCTCGTTCTAGCCTATTATGCTTTCAACTGGAATTCTTACATGGATGGAAGAGAAGGTTATTACTTTGAACGTGGTGTGAATCTTATTTATTAAGGCTTTAAATTACTGCCGGTTGTTCCACCAGATTGATCAGTGAACATTAGATCTAGGCATTAGAGGAGGGAGGAGGGAGCTAGTCAAGGGACAATGGGAGCAATGATGGACTAATGGAAACTAAGGGAACTAGTGACCATTCGTGCTTATCTCATATGTCCCTCTCACCCCTAGTTTCTCTGATCAAAATAAATACAGGGCGCCAATGCACGTCCCTATATGCAATGCTCAATATATCATTGAGATAGCGAACACTGAGAGAATGAACCCATTTCTTAATGAAACATCGCTACTGATTGACTATTTTCATAGGTTCTTCTCATTCAAACAAAACTTGAGTAAGTAATTAACAACGAGAGTTTTGGAATATGAGAGCTCCCAGATGGAAGGCGTAAACTCATTGATGGAACGACCAACCAATTATTCTGTCTGGTAGAGTAGGCATAGCTAGAAAACTGGGAACTAGTGGGTGGGTGGAAGGATGCGTATCGAAGCATAAATTCTACTATATGAGGGAGGTATTGTCCATACAGATTAACGAATAACATAACAATGACAAGGATGGGTAGGCCGACCTATCTACTCTGGAAGGGATAACCTGGGTCCTTGGTACATACATCGATCGATACGTATATCGATAAACCATCAAAATGTATATTGATCGATACGTATATCGGTCGGTACGTATTTTGATGAAACCATCCATTTATTGTCTCATTCGTGCTTGGGTGGCTATCGATCTATCATCTTATTCATGCGTGGGCTTTAAGGTCAAAACTATAATATGAAACATCCTTTACTTAGAAATCAAGAGGGAAGCCATTGCACAAGATTCACACACAAAGAATAGTTTGTATTTCTTAATAGACAAGTGAAGGTTACATATATAGCATGTAGATCACTAACTCCTAGCAATCTAGATCCTAAGAAAGTGGATATGATTAGCTAAAAATAGTTAACCTAGAAACTCACAGTTACAACAGCTGTAAGCATTATCTCATAGTTAACCTAGAAACTCACAGTTACAACAGTTGTAAGCATTATCTCTAACACCCTCCCTTAATGCTTACATTACAAATATCACAATCACAAATTACAAAACATAACAAAAGGTTACAACACAAATTTTGTCATGTCTGTCTCACTGGTCCTCATACGTAGTTACACCTATCTCTGAACTTCATAGACACCCTCTTTCTCTCCCATCATCTTCGAGCTACCACTTCATACAGCACAAACATAGCTACTTCCAACCATCTTTGAAGTATCTATAGGACCGACGATTCTAAGCTACCCCAAAGAATAGTCTCGATACTAAAATATTCAGTAATCGATCTTACAAAATGACCTTTTTACACACGCTCACAAACACAATGATAACCCGTAATTGATTATCTTGCAGCACCGAAGTACAACAATACCTTCCAGCATTTAACAGAATTGTAGACATACTCAAACTAGTTATGTTCTTGTGGCATCGAAGAACTCAAGAACTACAAGCTTGAATTACATCACTAAGTTCTATATTTGGTTCTTTAATTCTCACAAATCTGCACACTCAACTAAAAAACAAATATTTGACACAACAACAACAAACCCAATCTGATGTAAGATAGGTTTCTCTCAAAGAGACAACACACGGCCAGAGATGGGTGCCTCCTCATCCAAATAGAGCTTTCATCACAACATCAAACCACAATTTACATCATCTTCAAAATAATAAAAAAATAAGAAGTATGACCACATCGTTGACTTAAACCTTATTTATAATGTCAGTGCCATGCATTCTATAATTAAATTTAATAACCATGCAACGAATTTCCTTCTAAGGCGGCAACGCATTCTTCCCACAATGATCCACGCATTCTTCCCACAGCTCCTTCATGCGGATTCAGCTCCTTCACGATGATTCCTCCCTCGGCTCCTTCACATAGTCGGCTTTCTTTAAATCTGCTTCACGGCGGTGATATCCTCTTCTTTAATTTAAACAGAGTATCTGCTCCTTTCTTCAGACGTCAGATGTTTTTTCTTTTCACAGCGAATGCAACAGACAACCTCCTCCTCTCAGCAATGATATTGGACGTGGGCTCGATTTCTGGCAGTGATTTTTTCTGAATCTGGCAACGATTTTCTCTCTTGTAAACAACGTTTCCTTCTCAGCATGCAGATCTGCTTCTGAATGATTTAACAGATATGCATCTATCACCGGATGTAGCGCACGGCTATTTATCCAACCATTTAGTCGACGTACATTTGGGTAGCCATATTTCAAACAAAAAAACACACAGAAAAAAATAAGAAATTCAACACATTACTTATGTACAGAGAATCGTCTCCCAAACTATTTCATCTTCCTGGGCATTCCCGTGAGGGATTAAGCCCAGCCAAGCTCTGATACCAACTTAGAAATCGAGAGGGAATCCAAACTAAGAAAGAGTTCTGACACAAAGAATAATGGCGCTGGGGGACCGAAACTAAGAAAGAGTTCTGCTCCCCGGAAGAGACTAAAGTAATCTGCTCTATATATGAGATATTATGCTTTTTTAACCCCAACAACAACAAAACAAATTTTATTTCCATAATATTCAAAGGGGATCATTTCAAATATGAATCGACTCACTCCAAACTCATTTCAAACTCCAAGATGCTCCTAATAGACTCACTTCAAACTCATTCTAAGTTCTTAGAAGCCACAACAGAAATTAATTGAAGGTGAGTCATTTGTTTCTTAGTATTGTGTGGGGGGGAGGCTGGCACCAACCAAGTTGGGAATGATGGGGTATGGGATAAGTTCTCCCCGAACATGGATGTGGTTCCGATGGTGATCGTTGGTTTCAGCGGATGCCCGAAACACTTTCATTAGTAAATTGGAGTGTGGATGTTGATGGGCTAGATCGAAGGTGGAGTGAATTGAATATCCCTCCATCGAAGGTTGGTTCGTAGGGGGGAAGCGGTATACCGACCGAAATCTTATTCATAACTCTTCTTTTGGCTCTCGATCTGGTTAAGATGTTGGCTTTGCTACTATTGGTTCCGCTGTTGCCGGATCGATTTCTGGATCTACTGCATAACCAACTGGTTCAATTGGATCGACTGGACCAAAATAAGCTAGTGCTACCTTAGCTTCCTTTGCCTTAAGTGCTTCTTCAAGAACCACTTTCAAATCCCACCCCTATCGACTCATCCAATATCCCTATTGATTGGATGCATGTTGGTTGTAACAATGTTTCCGCCACCGCTTATCTATTCCCCACATAGGTTTCCCCGCATCAGAACTCCCATGCTTCTCTTTCCGGTTAGGGAGGTGGTGGGGGGAACGAATCTGCTCTTCATGTTGCTAGGATTTACTGAGACTTTTTGTGTTGCTAGGACTGCAGCAAACCATCGACTGAACCCTAGCTATAAATAGGCCGCTGAGGAGAGTTCTAGTTATGGAACCAGAAATGAATGGCCACTGAGAGGAGTTTCTTCTTTCGTTCGTTTAGTATAGTAAGGGGGTGGGGTAAGCTTTGCGCAAGAGCACTAACAAATGACAACTGCTTAAGAAGTTTAATCAGTGGATTCGACATTTCAACAACTGAATCAAAAGAGAATAGAATACTTGGTTTAGCGAGGTATCATTACTTTATATGGTTATTGTGGAGGTGGCGAAAGAGAGGGTTTGGTAGGCGAATGCGGAGAAGAAATCTTTCCTTCCCAGTTAATAACCAATGCAGGGCATCTTTTGCGGGGTATCATTCCTTTTTAAAACCCAAGACAGAGGTTTGAAACTGAATTGGCAACTATGACTGCCTATGATGTGCCCAATTCGTTTCGTTCATTTAAAATATTTACCGAGCAAGAGGGCCACTATGCATCGCTAAAGGCCAGTTTGGCATCGTGCCTTCTTTATATGATCGATTGACTGACCGACGTGAAGTTGAATTGGATCTTTAACGAGCTACGACCCTGCCTACATGGAATCAACTTGAAATTAGTTAGTTTCCTATATTTCTAGTTCCTCTCGGTGCATCGCTTTAAGATTCAAGCGCCCATAGGCAGAAGGCGCCTGAATGGAATCAACATAAAAATGTCCTTCCATCTCGGACTCTTTCAACGACTGAATAAAATAGCAGAAGGTCAAGCTTGGATGGACCATGTCTCCCAATCTCCTTCCTCCCATTCCATCCGAATGAATTGCTTAATATGTCTTGCTCTCCCGAGAAATAGAAAGAGAAGGAAGATTCAACATGCTCCTCCATCCATGTTCAATAGTTTGGGTAAGATCCGCATTCCACAGTACAACCTATGTTCACTTTAAGTTAAAACTGAAATTGCCAACATATTCTGGGGTGGGTGGGGGCCGAGGCCCAAGAAACTGAGTGAGATTTATCCACTTGCATAGAACATATAGTTTGAAGTGAGGCGATCATCGGAGGGAAACCGATAGATTTATTCCCAATAAGGAAGGAGATGGGCCCGTATTCTTTGATAAATTGTGAGGAAGGAAAATGCAGAGAGAAAGATAGAACATAACACAATATATTCAAATGTATGAAGAACTGAAGAAGATCTGAAGAGTTACAAACAATGGGAAATAGCTGAGCTTAAATATGCTCAAGCAAGACAAAAATAGAAAGTACAGTTGGCCAGGACAGTTGGCAGTGTACAGTCAGTTGTTGAGGTTACAATATATTTAACACTCCCTCTTAAACTCAACAATTAAAAACATCAACACTGATTATGCCTAAGTGTTGTCTCTGAAAATCAAACACTGACTTTCCTAGTGGCTTTGTAAAAATATCAGCAAGCTGATCTCGAGAACCACAAAATTTTAGTGCAATGTCACCATTATTGACTAGCTCACGTATGAAATGAAAACGAGTGTCAATGTGTTTGCTTTTCTTATGAAACACATGATTTTTAGATAAAGAAATTGCTGAAGTATTATCACAGAAAATAGGAGTTGGATCCTTTTCTGTATGTGACATATCTTTTAATATTCTTCTCAGCCACACAGCTTGACAAGATGCTGAGGTAGCAGCGACATACTCTGCCTCTGCAGAAGATATTGAAACAATTGGCTGCTTCTTTGATGCCCATGTAATAAGGTTCGTGCCCAGTTGAAAAACATGTCCAGATGTGCTTTTCCTGTCATCTAGGCTGCCTGCAAAGTCACTGTCTGTGTAACCAGAGAGTTGATTACCATCAGATTTAGTGTACCATAGGCCAAAATGTAGTGTTCCTGCTACGTATCTCAAGATTCGTTTTTCCATTTTCCAATGCAAATCTTTGGGTGATTCCATGAATCTGGAAACAAGGCTGGCTGCATACATAATGTCAGGCCTAGTTGCTGTAAGATACAACAGATTGCCTACTAAACTTTTGTATAAAGTAGAGTCCACTGTAGAACCTCCATCATTCTTGCTCAACTTTGTGCCTAAAGGTATGGGTGTTTCTGCTGGATTGCATCCTTCCATGCGAAATCTTTTGATGATGTCTGTTGCATACTTTTGCTGACAGACAAAAATGCCTTTGGCTGATTGATGAACCTCAATCCCTAAAAAGTATTTCATTATGCCAAGATCTGTCATCTCAAACTCAGATTGCATGGCATGTTTAAAATCTGTTAACTCAAGATTTCCTGTATAGATCATGTCATCAACATATAAACATACAATTAGAATTTTACCGTGCTGATCTGTTTTGGTGTAGAGAGTTGGCTCATTTTGACTTCTGCTAAAACCACTTTTGATCAGGTAAGTGTCAATTTTGCTGTACCAAGCCCTTGGAGCTTGCTTTAAGCCATACAAGGCTTTCTTCAACCGATATACTTTGGCTGGGTGCTCTTGGACTTCAAATCCAGGTGGTTGATCGACATAAACTTCTTCTTCTAAGAAAC
>JZKD02S2070122.1:935510-956458 GCA_000966675.3 Picea glauca | reverse complement strand
TAAATAAAATTAAAAATTTCATAAAACAATTTTTTTTTATATTTAACTTTATTTTTATATTCTTACTTGTATTTTTATTTAGATCAATAACTGATCCAGGTGGATATCGATGGCCATCCATCTTTTCCAACTCGCTCAAAACAATTTTTTGGTAATTTTGGTAATTTACTATTTTTAGCAGTTTTTAACTTCTGGGGCCATTTTGAGGGCCTAAATGAAGGTTTTTTGGGATAGAGATTCTCAATAATTGCCAAAATATTTTATTTATCCTCCAAAATGAATTTCCTCGACGATACCTTTCCAACGGGCTATCGTGCGCCTAAAACGAAGATCGCATGCAAAAGTTACGACCCCGAGAAGTTGATGTACTAACTTACCCAAACAGGGCCCACATGAATTTTGGCGCTTCATCTCCTAGGGTTAGGTTTTTGGATATATAGGGTTTTTGACATTCTTGTTTATTGTAAAAATTCCTTGAGAGCCTCATTGTAATCATATTCTTGCAAATGAGCTCATCTGTCACATCTCTTCTCAGAGATAAGCCGTCACCATTCCAACAAGCTTGTTTTCCGCTTCATTTTACAGTTTCGGCTTATTTCCTTATTGAATAGAAAACCAATTTTACTGTATCTTTGTTATTATTTGCTAATCATATTTTAATAATTTGTATTCATTTTGTTTTTCTCATAAAATCCAGATCAGTGGTATCAGAGCGATCTTCTCCTTGTCGTCTTAATGCATTTCCCCAACGAGGTCAGGGTACAAAGAATTGGGTCTCGAGCTTGTTTCTATTGAAGACAAAAGATCTCACACACCCAAATGAACTCTATTGGTAGGAGAAAATAAATATCATGGGACTGGAGATACTTTCAAAATTTTTCTTGAGGAATCCCTCACACAACAGAGGAATGAGATGATGGATAGTTTCGCGCAAATCCTTCGATGGCTACAAAAAAATGACACATCTTCCTCGAGTGGAGGCACTGCCCCATTCAAGGTACAAATCAACTTCGATATTCTTATATTTGAAGGTGAGATAGACGCAAATTCTAGAGACAAGTGGTTGAATCTACTAGAAGGGTATTTTTTTGTACATAACTTTTCGAATAGAGAAAATATTACTTTTGCACTCCTCAAAGTCGTTCTGCATGTCAAATATTGGTGGGAAACTTTTTGTGAGAAAAAGGAAATAGAGGAACCCTAATTATTTATAGTCAAGACCACCTGGGAATTCTTCAGGGATGCTATTAAGGAACAATACTACTCTGTCAGAAGTTATGACAACTTGTATACCAAATGGACCACACTGTGGAAAGAAAGAGACCGAGTAGTGCCAGAGTTCAAAAATATCTTCCATACCTTGTGCACTAAGCAGGGTATCAAAAATTCAGAGTGACACATGGTGCTCAAGTATCGCGGTTCTCTGCATAGATACATCCAGACTGAAATGGAATTTTTGTACATATCCTCCTTAGGCCTGGCCTACTGATATGTCATCAAAATCAAGCAGAAGCTCAAACAAAAGACGCGACATTTTGGGCCTGGGAACCCCTCATAGAAAAATCCAAGAAGGGGTGGCCCCAACCCACAAAACAATGGAAAGGGAAAACATGGACAGTATCAAGAAAACCAGTCCAAGCCTCAAGAAAATAAGGACACAAGAAAGAAAAATAAAGATACTGGGAAGTGGTGCGACTTCCATATGATCCCTTGGAATAACACTGTTGACTATCGCTCAAAGCAGTCACTGGTGGTTGAAGTGAAAGCCTCTGAATCAGATGTAGGTTCTGACTCTAAGTCAGAACTAGAAAGGAGAAGACAGATCAATGATGCGGAGCCCAGTGCCACCATTGCTACCACCAAGCTCCAACATAGTGAACGAGATGAGTCAGAAGAAGGCGAGCACATCTTCCATTCACGGATGTGGGTAAAAGGCACCTCGCTGCACTTCATCGTTGATAGCAATATCAAGAAGAACCTCATCTCAACAAAGGTCATCAAGCAGCTAGCCCTGCCGACAATGACGCACCCACAACCCTACACCATTGGGTGGCTCCACCAAGGAAGCAATATCCACGTTAGCCAACAGTGCCGACTGTCATATGACATCAAACCCTTCAAAGACGAGGTATTGTGTGATTTTTCTCCTCTTGAAGTTTGTAATGTTCTTTTTGGCCAACCTTATTTATGGAAACGTCATACTGTATATGAGTTTAGGCCTCGTAGTGTTATTATTACTTTGAACAAGAAATTGTACAGGATACCAGAGGCATTCCCTCCTATTTCTATTTCTTTTATCTTTGCCAACAATGTAGGAAGGTCATCTCTGAGACCAGGAAATTTGTCTTCTTCGTGATTCACTCTCACAGTGAGTGAAAAATTGCAGCCACATCCAGGTCCTTCGTGACCGATCTCTCCACACAAAAAAATAAAGTGGATAAGGTCATGGAAGAATACTTAGATATCTTCTCCTCTCCTACCAGGGTACCTCTGCACTGACAAGTCAAGAATCCCATCGATCTGACCCCAGGCGCACCACTACCCAATGGGTCAGTCTACCGCCGTTCTTTGTTAGAAAATGAGGAGATCAAGAGGTAGATATAAGAACTAATCCAAAAAGGGCATGTACGTCCCATATCATCACCTTATGGGAGTGCAATCATTCTGGTGCAGAAGAAAGATGAGACTTGGTGACTCTGCATTGATTACCGGGCCCTGAATAAAATCACAGTCCGAAACCGGTACCCGATTCCATGAATCAACGACTTCCTTGATCAATTCACGGGGGCCAAATAATTTAGTAGGATTGATATGAAGTCTAGCTACCACCATGTCCCAATAGAATAGACAGATGTATGGAAGACTACCTTCAATTCAAAATAAGGTCTTTTTGAATGGTTGGTCATGCCCTTTGGTTTGAAAAATGCTCCAACAACGTTTATGAGGATGATGGATGATATACTATGACCTTTCACCAATACTTTTGTAGTGGTGTATCTGGATGACATCCTCATCTACAACAAGACTTGGGTGGGACACTTGCATCATATTCAATAGGTTTTGCACACTCTGTGGAAACACAAACTATATGAAAACTTGGAAAAATGTTGCTTCGGCATATACATGGTCCATTACTTCGGCTACATAGTTGATTGGAATTGTGTGCATTTGGATCCAACCAAGATCTAGGTCATCCATGATTGGCCGACCCCAACCACACTCACTGAACTTCAGAACTTCTTGGGCCTCGCCAATTTCTATCGCAGGTTTGTGTTGTCATTATCTCATATTGCATGGGCCCTTAACCAAGTAACCAGGGGTGGCGGTAAGGAAAAATTTGTGTGGGGCCTGTCCCAACAACAAGCCTTTGATGAATTGAATAAGTGTTTGTTCTCATCCCCAGTACTTTCATTACCAGACCCGCAACATCTTTTTGAGATTGAGACAAATGCTTTAGACTATGTTGTGGGTGTCATTCTCAATCAACACGGACACCCGATGGCATATCATAGTGAGACACTATAAGATGTTATTCGTAAGTACCCTAATTACGATAAATAAATGTACTCCATTGTGCAAGCCTACTGCCAGTGGAGAAATTACATTATTGGGAAGGAGACAATCATCCACATTGTTCACAAGCCACTACAGTTCGTGCACACCCAAGTAAAATTGCAGAATGACTGCCATCAAAAGTGGTCCACATACTTACAACAGTTCCACCTCAACATCAAGTATAAAACAAGAAGTACCAATTGAGTTGTTGATTGCCTCAGTCGACCTCCAGTCGTGGAACTCACTACGATGATAGACTCTTGCAATCACGCGGCCTCCTGATGGCCCCACCTCTACGAGATAGACTCAGACATCTGCACCACCTACCAAATGTTGGGTTCCAACTCAGTGGTCTCTAATTTCCATCTTCAAGATGGGTTTTTGTGTCTTCTGGTCCATCTCTGTGTTCCATCAAGCGAGCACGCGAAGCTTATTTGGGAAGCTCACTACAGTCGGGTGGCAAGGCATTTTGGCATCGAAAAGACAGTGGAAGTGATGCAGAAAAATTTCCACTGGCTGAAACTTTGACAGGATGTTGACAAGTATATCAGGTCCTGCACCACCTACGCTATTGCCAAATTGACCACTAAGAAATAGGGCCTCTAAACCCCTCTTCCTACTCTTGACAGGCTGGGGGAATCCATCTCAATGGACTACATGTGGGGCCTATCGTCCATCAAGAGTGGAAATGATTGTGTTTTTGTGGTTGTTGATTACTTTTCCAAGATAGCAATTCTAGCCACCTGCAAGAAGAACATCACAACAGAAGCCACTTCCAAGCTCTTGTTTGAACGAGTATGGGTACATTTTGGGATGTCGCAAACCATTATCTTAGATCATGACAGTTGGTTCCTCAACACATTCTAGTCGAGCCTCTGGTCACTGCAGGATACCAAGCTCACCAAATCCACTGCCTTCCGCCCCCAGACAGATGGCCAAATTGAGGTTTTCAATCAGATGATCATACATATCCTATGCATGTACAATTCAAAACACCCCCACACATAGGATGAGAGTCTTCCCTATGTCCAACATAGCTACAAATGATCCCTGCATAGCTCAAAAAGGCATATCCCCTTTCAGGTGGGGTTGGGATTCCAACGATTGGGCTGCATGGATGTTTCACTACCCCTGGTGACCACCTCGACTGAATTCTCCCCTACTCCACCAAAAGCTAACAAAGTCCCCAAGTTCATTGAGTGGATCCATCACATATGCCAATAGGTTCAGGATATTCTACATAAGTCTAATGCCAAGTACAAGCAACGCCATGATCAACATTGGGTGCAACATAAGTTTCAGGTGGGAGACAAAGTTTGGTTGCACTTGTATAAATAATGCCTTATAGGGCCCGATAGAAATCTTCTCCCTCTCTGTTATGGGCCATACACCATCACCAAAGATGTGGGTGACAATTATTTTGAGCTCAACATTCCCCCTTTCCTTGGCCTGCACCCATTCTTCAATGTGGCTCTCCTTCGACCATATTTCCCACCATTATTGGACACCTCAGAGATAATAGAGCAGTTGAAACCAACAGGGATCAAAACTGATTGCATGAAACAGGAATCCAATGATCATATTGTGTACACATAGATCAAGGGCAATCTACATCAAAGGATCCATCTTTATCGAGTTGTCAAAGTAGGGCAACTCTTGCACCAAGGCAAGTGCCTCACTCGGGGCCAAATTCAACAGAAATTTCTTCATATGATGGGGGCACTCAAAGAAATGGATACCATTTCTTACTAAGGAGGGAGGATTGATCCAGGTGAATATCAGTTGCCACCCACCTTTTCCAACTCACTCAAAAAAAATTTCCGGCAATTTTGGCAATTTACTATTTTTAGCATTTTTTAACTTCTGGGGCCATTTTGAGGGCCTAAATGAAGGTTTTTCGAGATAGAGATTATCAATGATAGCCAAAGGCTCTAATTGAGCCCCCAAAATGAATCTCCTTCACGATACCTTTCCAACAGGCTATCATGTGCCTAAAATGAAGACCGTATGCAAAAATTACGACCCCGGGAGGTTCATGTACTAACTTACCCAAACGGGGTTCACATGACTTTTGAATCACCATCTCCTAGGGTTAGGTTTTTGGATTTCTAGGGTTTTTTACATTCATTTTTATTGTAAAAATGCCTTTAGAGACTCATTGTAATCATCTTCATGTGAATGAGCACAATCGTCACTTCTCTTCTGAGAGATAAGACACCACCATTCTAGCAAGCTTGTTTTCTGCTGCATTTTACAGTTTCAACCTATTTTCTTATTGAATAGAAAACTAGTTTTACTCTATCTCTATTATTCCATGTTAAGCATATTTTAATAATCTGTATTCATTTCTTTCTTCTCATAAATTCCGAATCAATAAATTTTCAAACTTTATAAAATTTTAGAACACTTGTCAACATTCAGTTGGACGGACCTTATCCGTGAAAATATAATAGTGAAACTAGCAATAAAACAATAATTTAAATACTCCAAAAGTGTTTATTGAAGTTGAACAATTTATGTGGAAGAAAATTTAAAATCCTCATCGTAACAAAGAAAATCTAACAATGAAACTCAGTGTTTATTTAAGCCAATCAATTTATGTGGAAGACAATTTTAAACCCTATCGTATCAATGAAAATATAACATTGAAACTCACAATGTTTATCTAAGCCAATCAATTTTTGTGGAAGACAATTTAAAATCCCCATCGTATCAATGAGAATCTAACACTGAAACTCACAGTAAAACAATAATTTAAATACTCAGAAAGTGTTTATTTAAATCAAACAAAACCTCTGCAAGACAATTTCAAATCCAAACTTATCGTCTCTGTTCACCATGCAATGCACTGATTGAATGCTTCTTATAATGGTTTCCTGTAGAAAAAAACATGAACAATGGTGTCTAAAAAATAGGTTTTTGTATCTCTTGGCTACCTGCATAAAACAACATGAACAACTGCATTTTAAAAACACTGGTTTTGGTATCTCTTGTTATGACCTGCTGGGCTGGAAACATATTTTCTCTACCAAAATGTGGTTGATGCCCTTTGCATCTCCCCTTGTTTTTATTTTAAATAAATTTATTATTGTCTCCCACATACATTATTTCAAAGAAAAAAATTAAAATGTTTAACACAGCGAGTCTTGTATTTTTAATAGAAATAATCATATGAATATTTATTTCAAAGCATCCTTACCGTTTCCACCTGAAACGTCATTTCAAATTTCGAAGTTTGTGTACTTATTTTCAAGGCATAATTGCGTAGTACCGAGTAGCGAATTAAAAAAAACACTCATTCCATGTTCAACATGATAATTTGGGAGGGAGTATCATTACTAATGCAGACATTGATGATCTTTGTAACTTTTTTGGAGCATTATGAGAAGATCTTCCTCAATCTCCCTAAAATCTAGAAAGCTATGTTCTTAATAATATTGTTTTTATTCATGTGTGTAGTATGTTGTTTATAAAACTCATTTATATAGTGATTAAGGTAAATTCATGAAGGTGGGTAACACTTTCGTGACAATTGGATCTCCAAAATTCCAAAAGACATTTTTTCGGCCAAACTAATTTTTTTTCCGGTCGAAAGTTCTTTTTTTTTTGGGTCGAAATATGTTTCGGTCGAACCTTTGAACACCAAATCGAACGGTACCATGATGATGCCCTAGATTTTCGTGTACAATTTTAGCCGGACATATTTTTTTCATCCGGTAATATCTTTTCGGCCAAAAGAATGTTTCGGCCGAAATATGTTTTCGGCTGAAATATATTTTCAGCCAAAACATTCTTTCGGTCGAAAATATGTTTATATATTACCCGCACATCGTCACTGTTAGGGTTTTTCTAAGTTCTTGGAAATAGTGTGAGTGATAGTGTGAGTGACTGTTAGTGTGAGTGTGTTGGCACGATCATGATGGCATGGTTGATAGTTTCAGTGTGAGTGTTAGCCGGCTATGTTCGATCGGGCGGTCGGAGATATGGGTCTTCGAGTTGCGGGTCTTGGAGTCTTGGAGCTGCAGGTAATTTTTGTAAATTTAATTAAATGTAAATCTAGGTGTAAATTTAATTTCTCTAAATTTAATTAACATGGTATTTTGAGTGTGACTTGGCCACAAGGGGGCCATTCCTGTGGCCAAGCTGTGGGCACACCCATGTCTTGGCCACAGGGTTGGCCCCCCGCGACCAAGTCACATCTTATATTAATGATCATTTTTGCAAATATTTAACGATATCAAACATAAATGAAATTTTTATATGTTTTTTAAGCTAAATCCAAATAAGAGTTTTATGTAATAAGTATCAAACGACGTTTCTTTTTAAATCACCAACTTTGAAAAAATTTAGAGTGTTATATTTGTCATTAACAGTCTATATTCTTTACATTTTTTTCTCGTAAGAAAAATTTCTCGTATTATTATGGTATTTTCCCCTTTTTTATAGTTTTATTTCCTTACAGGGGTAGGAAAAATTCTACATTCAAACTACAAGAAACAAAGGCAACATATATAATCTTTTAAGTTTTCATATAGGCTCCCTTATATAGGAAACATATAGGCTCCCTTATATTTTTCATTGCAGCCTTTTCCACTACGATGTTGTTATTGTATTCTCGGAATATGAGATCTTATTGCAACAGAGATACAAGATCCTTTCAATTGTTGTTCCATTTAAAATATTGATATTGCAGACTTTGCTGGAATGCAAAATTTTATTATTCGATAGTTCAAATTTTCGAAGCCTTGCTTCATCCTGAATGGGGAATATTGAAGAACGGAAAGTGACTTAGCCTCCTAAATACAAATTTAAAAATTTCCCATGAACTAAAGGTCAACATACCCATAAAAAAAATTACAACAAAACAATATGATTTAATCATGTATCTACAACATTTATACAAACATAGAAAATCATAACTACAAATTCTTTGGCAACTATTTATGATTTTCAAATAAATTAGAATTTTAATTTAAAAAAAAAATGAATAGATCATTTTTCCACTGAATTTAATTGGTTGATAAATTTGAAAAATAACACTCAATTTGTTAATAAATATTTTTCAACTAATTAAATTTTATTTCCATATTTTATTAACAATTATTAATATATATATATATATATATATATATATATATATATATATATATATATATATCTAACCACAATTTGGACTAGTAAAACAATCATGGAAATGGAGCATTTACAAAAACCATGATCTCCAAGAGAATGATGCAGAAATCCATCTTAGAAACTAGTGCATTAAATATTTGAAACATTAATTTCCTTGCATGACAAAACATGTCGCTTCATCATTAAATTGGGTGATTAAGGTTATTTAAGTATTTTACTGTGTTTAAATTTTTTACTGTGATTTGGTTTTTATGTTTTCTTATTTATGTTTTTTTACTGGATTCATTCCCACTTCCCTTACTAGATGTCACTTGGATGGTGAGTAGGATGCCTTGGGTAAGTGGAACCTGGCCTTACCAGTTGTGCAGTGTCTTCCAACGTTCACCAAATGTCAATTCTAAATTAAATTCAAAGTTGTCCTGTGTTATATTTGTCATTAACACTTGAAGTTACATAACATTGATAGGTAAGATGTGTGCTTGGTGATGATATAATGAGGTTGCATAACAATGATTTATGAATTATTTACTTTTAGTTAGATTTATTTTAATTTTAGAGAGATAAGTATGTAGAGACATTTGAAAAGACACAAGCAATGAACATTTCATGTCAATGTCTCATTTACAAAACGATAAGAAATAACAAATTTAAATCCAAATGTCTAACTTCAATGCCATGAACTGAGATACCAAAATTACGATTCCTCCAAAAATCAAGCTAGCTTCCATTTTCAAAAAAGACGGGCTTAAAAGTATGAAGACTAAAAAATAGAACAAAATTAACGATACCCAAGAAAACTGATAAGAACACAACGAAAATCTCATAGTAGAAATGCAATTTCAACTTGCAACTTCATTCAAGAAAGTAAAAAATGCAATTTTAACTTGCATCTTCATTCAAGAAAGTAAAAAATGCAATTTGAACTTGCATCTCCGTTTAGAAAGTCAAACGTTTCAAAAACTCTTGTGATTAGTGGCCTATACCTTAGACTCAGACTCTACACTCTCAACTATATTGTAATATTCACATAGCTCATATGGGTAAGATATGAAGTTGATTCCATTTCTTTATCTCTCTCTTAATTAGAGTAAGTAAAACCCATCTGTATCAGATAAGAGTATACCCTTTGTAAGACCCTTGTTAATGATGCTACTAGTATAGTTATAGTGTTGCTTATAGTAATAGTTCTATTTACACTATTCAATACGAGTAAAGTATAAGGAATCCCATAATATATGATAGTTATAACATGTGGAATTGATATAGAAGAGTATTGGTCACTATGCTCATATAACTAGGATCGATAGTAATATAGTGTGACCATGACTATGCTTATATTACGTAAATATGATAGGTCTCTTCTTATGTTAGCTTATGAGATTTAACTATCATATGCCTAATATGATTCCATTGTAATTCCCCGAATCATTCGTATTTCTTCAAGCTAAGATGGGCATCACTCCTAGTCATAGTGTACATACTAGTGAACATATCTTAATCATAGAATACCTGAATCATAGAAGCATTACCATTAGTTAATACATATACATATTGAATATATAGCCAATGGTATACATCTTATCATATGTTTTATTACTAATATAACATGACATATACTGTATATAAGCTGGGCATCACTCCTAGTTATAGTGTACATACTAGTGAACATACAATAATCATAGACTACCTGAATCATAGAAGCATTACCATTGGTTAATACAAATCCATTTTACATATATAGGAAATGGTATACATCTTATCATACATGTTATTACTAATATATGATGGCATATATCATATCTAAGATTTTAGTAATAGATGTGATTACAATACCATCTTTAAGTCGAGTTACAATTCCATGTATTCTCCCTATAAGTGTATGTTTCCCATTAATTACAACATAGTGATTAGTGTATTATCTAGTCTAACAAACTCAATATGATGGAAACAATATCATAGAAACAATAGGTATATCGTTTCCTTCATTACTCTATGCTATAGCTCATACAACAATCTTTAATTGTAACTGGACAATTAGGGTAGAGGTTAGTAGTATCCCTATTCAATGGACTTACTTCCTTATAATGATCACTGTTCTATTACTAGGATGAGATTCATAGTATGGAATGTTATGGAATTAATGGGAAGCAATATCACTAGCTACTACACATTAGAGATTCAAACCAGTGTAATCAATAGTTCATAATCAGATACATTACTCATATAAGGAAGTTGTACTCATAGTTAGTTTTGTACTAATTTCCATATTCAAGTAATGGCAATCAATGGTTATAAGATAAGATAATCCACAATCAATGGTAATAATCTAAGCTAATCCACAATTAGTCATGAAGGAGAAGAAAACATGTATGAGGACACACTAGAATAACTTGACTCATATGATGGCAAGGGAATGTACCTTGGGGATCTTGACCTAAAGTACATTTATTCTTCCAACCAACAAAAAAACTTGAATTCAATCACTGAGAAATATGCTCAGTGTTTGAAGGACTTGTTGGTTCATAATAAAATTCTTACCAACCCAACAACAAAAACAAAAGGTATGCCCTTTGTTCCTTCTACAGGAATTACATCCTCTTCCTCTGCTCAACCTAAAAAACCTAAAGAAAAAGAAAAAGTGGTTGGCAAAGAAACAAACAACTTATTAAATATCCAAGACAGTTTCTAGTTAACTCAGGCCACCTTACCTTCATGAAAGACACGTTCCTACCTAACCCCCCACATTCCTCATGAAGGTCATCTCTTGGAATATCAAAGGACTTAATGGTAAAACCAGGCACGAGATTCGCAGTCAAAAAATACTCCAGGAAACTACCTTTATATTAATGATACAAGAAACTAAATGCCTCCAAGTCCTTCTTCAAACCCTTTCCTCTTGCATCTAGCAGGGACCCCAAGCTATGGCCTTATATGGACACGGAGTAGCAGGAGGTGTTTCCATTATCTAGAAACCTTCTAAAATAACTTTGTCCAACTTTTTTACCACCAAGCGCTTCCTCACAACTCCCTTCTAGCTTGTATGGTCCTATCAAACTCGCTCTCTCACTAATTTTTATGGCTCCAACTCTATCCGTGACAAGCTTCATTTTCTTGACTCCATTCAACACATGAAACCCCAACATCAATAATGAGCATTGGCTTATTGGTGGATACTTCAACATAATTACCTCTGTGAATGAAAATAAAGGAGGCATCAGAAGGCTTGACCATGAATCCTAATCCTTTCTTGATACCATCCAATCCCTCAACCATCAATGACAATCACACCTAGAACAACTGTAGAAGAGGCAAAAACCAGGTGGCTTCAAGACTTGATCGCTTTCTAGCCTCTGAATATGTTTTTCTAGTCAACTTCCATCATTCAGCCTCCATCCTTCCCTATAGGGGATTATACCACTATCCAATCATGCTAAATTTAGAACTTCATGGAAACCCTCTCATCCCATTGTTTCTCTTTGAAAGTTTTTGTTTTAACCATCCAAATTTCCAGAAAAACATCAAATCTTAGTGGGAAGAATGAAACCTTTATTCATGAACGCCTATGTACATATTTCACCAAAAAGTGAAGAATATCAAACAAAAACCAGAAATATGGAACAAAGAGGAATTTGGGAATATTTTCCAGGAAAAAAAAGAGATCGCCTCCCAGATGGAACAGGTCTAACAAGCCATCATACGTGAATAATCCCTAAATTCATCTATGTGGAGGAGAGGAAAATATTGGATTGGGTTATCCTTTCCACATGGTCATCCACTCTCTAAAAATTTCCAAAACCATCGGTATGCTCTTAAAACTGGATATTTCTAAATCCCTCGACAAGCTGAGTTGGAAAGACATTCATCATACCCTTTTCACCTTTGGCTTCTCCTCTTTCTAGATAAAAGTATTACTTTCCCTTACCTTCTATTCTTACTTTTCAATCTTGGTCAACTACTCCCCTTCTTCTACTTTCTTCCCCTCTAGCGGTGCCAGGCAGAGCGATCACCTCTCGACCTTTGTCTTCATCTTGATGGATGAACATCCTGGCAGAGCCATCAAAATGACTATGGTAGAAAATACAATGAAGTCTTGTGTGCTGACGATGAGGAGCATCCCATCTCCCATCAAAAATTTGTTGATGAAACTATGCTCATGGCTTAGTATACAATCAGAGAAGCCAAAGATATCCAATAGGTCCTTTCAGATTTCATGGACTCGTCAAGTACCACTATCAATATCTCAAATCTCAGTTTTTTTTCTTTCACACTACCTCTGTTTTACAAGCTCACATCTACAAGATCCTTGTATTACAAAGGAACTCTCTTCCATCAAAATATATCATTTCCTTCTCATTGAAAACAAATGATTAAATTCATCATGGGAGGACCTTCTTTCCCGAATGAACAAGAAATTGTTTAATTGGTCTTTCAAAATGCTCAATGCATCGTGACAACTAGTCCTTCTAAAGTATATCAATCCATGCCTCTTTACTTGTTTTCATCCATGGTTTCTACCAAAGCAATCCTGAAAGTTGTATGAAACCTCCAAAGATCCTTTTTGTGGGGTGGAACTTGCAAAGAAAAGAAATGGGATTTAGTCACTTGGACAAGCTCAGTATCCCTAACCTCAAACGAGGATTCATTATCAAAGATCCATATGTCCCCAGCTCATTCTATGGAGATAAAACATGGTGGCATTGATTGACATCAAATAATACTCTATGGGCCCTCCTTTGGTGCAAGAAGTACTACCCTCTCATAGAGCCTCATGACCCAATCATACTTTCGGGAAATATTTCAAGCTCCTTAATATGGAACAATGTCTCGAAAAAGAAATATATTATCCACACTCATTGTTTTTGGGAAGTCAAGGATGGAACCAATGCTTTATTTTGGGATGAAACATGGCAACAAATTCCTCCTTTCCACCACAATATGGAAATTCTTTCGAATGGACATGAGTAGAATTTTCAATTTCTTCTTCTATCTGGCCCCGACCATGGATTCATGTTGCATCTCAGCTAGAAAATGTTTGATTGGATGCGAACCCAAGTAATTTTACATTGTATCATAACTTAATGATGTCATCGATTTAAAATTTAATTAGATGGCATATTTCTTCCATCCAACCAAACATGGCATAAATTTAATCGTTGATTTTCATGGATTGTGCTCCATACCCATTGGATGCATGAAATATGATTTCCCATATAGAAAATCGCTACTCTATTACCATAATTTTACCCATATACTCTTAATATATTATGTGTTTCCATCATAGTGAGTTCTTATCATGTTGTGACTTTGCCTTGCCACTTGTAATTTTGGAGCATTTCATTAACTTTATGTCCTAATATGTTCTTGTCTAAATATTGTTTCCATTTTTGGTGGATTTACCGAGGTTATTTGTGCTAATAGTAAGAAACCAAAATATATTTGAAATGAGAATGAGTAGTGGAGTTATGCATCACCCTATTATAATTGTCTCTAACATAAAGAACATTTCTATTAATTTTGTCTTATTTTTTTTTCTTTCTTCATAATTTTTGTTGGTCATTATTGGAGATATTAACTCATACTTGTCTTGTGATTAAATTTTCATGAATTTCCAAAGGATAGATATTGAGGAAAGATGTCGAGACATGAGTCCCCAAAATTTCCTCGCAAACACTCTAGGATATCCTAAGAAGGAAGAAGAGGAATCCCTTCTTCGACTGAGACTCTGAGTGACCAACGAAAATCTCATCAGAGGCGATTATCAAATGAGTCTGTGAATAGATCAACTCGAGAATGTGCTCAAGCAAGTGCTATGGATGCAACAATATTAGATAGGTTGTGCATTTATACTCTACACCTGATAATTTAGGGAATACATTAGGACAAGAAAATATTTTTGGTAATTTTATTTGATTTTGTGTATTTTTGTGTATTTAAATTTATGTCAAGTTAAATGTTTTAATTATTTTCAAATGTGTGTGTAGACAAAGATTTTAGAGCGAGAGAAGACAATGAAAGAGACAGTGGGTGTCACGATGATTCTAATGTTGGTGAAGAGGGTAAAGGTGGATTTAGAAGGCGACGTTATCAATAAACAAAAGATTACATGCCTACATTTACCTATCCTTTGGATGTTGGTGATGAGCTTCCCTGGGAAGGGATTACTGAAGAAATGACCCTTGAGAGATTCTCAAGTGATAAAATTAGTTTGGAAAATGATTTGAGGATCTTGGATCTCCCTCAAGAGAGTAAACAAATCTTGGAGATTGTTTTGCATTCATTACAAAACTTTATGGACGCATATCAAAATATGGGGCCAACCACTGGTAGTTTTATCGATTTGATGAGGCAAAGAAAGTCATAGGTGATGGGCCTTGATAAATGGGATGTGTTAATGCCCTGTAATTTTCCTAAGGCTGTGGAGGCAGTCACAGAGGTAACCTTGAACCACTTTGATTCTTGGATCTAGCCCTCCAAGACTCAAAGAGGGCTCTCTCTTTTCGATTTAACTTGGTTTGTATGGGATGGATATTAGGATAGCTATGAAAGTAAGGGGTTGGGGTTTTTGAAATACTTAGATGAGGATGTGGTTGACAAGTTTCTCAGATCACCATTGGGCCATGGGGTCTGTTTATAAGATAATGATCAAATCAGATCTAGAGGTAAATGTCTCCACAGGGCAAGATAGTAACAGTTGTTGGATCGAATCAAGTTTGAATGGTGTCGATTTGAGGAAACAATGGGGGAGGAAAAAATGAGCAAATGAGCAGTTAAGAATTCATAAACTGATTTTTAGAAGAAAACATAAAGATTATTGAAAAATTGGACAAAGAGTATGCATGCATAAATTCTTCTCCATTTACCCTTTTTCAATAATAAGAAGTGAAAATTGATTGAATGATAGCAGAAAGATAGCTGAAAAAAAAACATACAAGGGACACACCACCAACGCTGCTACACAAGAATCATGTAAATTATTTTCTCTATTACTATTTAGTCATGCAAAAATTATAGACAAAAAAAAAAACCTCCAGGAGTAGCGAGGCCCACAGTCTAGCCAAAAGGGAGAAACTTCACAGGTTGAACCCTTCTTTCATCTTTTTCATGTGTATATAAAGGTAACGATACTATCAGTCCTCAAAAATTTGAACTCTACCTCTGCTTTCTAAAAATAGAAAACAGTTACAATGATTGACACATGTCACAGATGGTCTCCTAAACATAAGGGTCGATTATAGCAGAAAAGACACATGCAAAACTTCTCCTGATTTCCAACATGCTGTTTCAGTAGAGTCCTTTTCCATTCGAAAGGTAGACAACACATTGATAGGTGGAGAAATAGCAGTCCCTTTACTGGTCTTCATGATATCTTCAATAACTGTTGAGAAAATGACAAGGTACTTTGAAATCCTGTTGTGACAAATGGACAATCTTTACCACGAACTTCAAGAGCCACTTAACCATTTTTCCTTAATACCTGCCTCAAAACTTGAAAAGGGTGATGATCTGTATCCCTTTAATCTTTATCTTTCATCTGGCACCCCTTTCACAAAATCTCGACGCCAAAAATTTTGATCTGTGCAAAACATGAACATTCTGTCATCCTTTTACGCTTTCGGTAGCTTATAGGTGTAAAACAGAAAAGGGTTAGCCGTCGAAAGTGAAGCTTGTGGAAACTAACGACGCCTTGAGGACAATGAATACGCTGTCGGAAATGCTAAGTTTTCCACCACTATCCAAAACTCCAAAAAGAGACTTTCTTCGACCTGCCTTACTCCTGAGGGTCTTCATTTAGGTTCTCAGCAACTTCAGCTAGAGCTCTTAAATTAGAATGTGCTCTTGGCTTAGGATTATTTAGCCTCAGTTTGATCCTCAAATTTTTGATCACTTTAAGCAATTTACGATTTTCCTTGAGCAATTTCTTCTTCCTCTTCTGTTCCTTTACATGCATTTTAGCTAATATTTCAAAAAAATCCCTTACCTCATCTGAGGTGTTGCTTATAGTCTGGTTTTGGGATTTGATTACCCTCTCAAGCATATTCATCTCTAATATTTCTTCTTGGAGTTTTTCAACCTTTGATGGTTTGCTGACCTTGCTGTGCCTGCTGGTTGATGTTTTAGGAATCTCCACGTCTGGGACCTCTGATGGAAAAGGTGCTTCTCTGAAAACATCATGTTCAGGAACCTCCCTTTCCCCTGTCTCTAAATCCTCCTCTGAATCTATATAAGGCAGATTCAAAACGTTTTTACCAGAGGCATTTGTTTTCCCTTCTGTATCTTGGCTAAAAACGAGCATCTTCTTGGCTTTCTTGGACTTTGAAGAAGAAGCTGGGCCCTTTATAATCACTGGGGAAATGGCTCTCCTTTTTCTTTTACTGCTCTGTGGTGTTGAAAACTTAATGAGTGAAGTCTTATTTTGGTCCTTAGGCTGGGGTTCTGGTTCAAATTCACCCCAAAAAAGAAGATACTCCCAACTCCTATCCCTCTTCTGTAATTCTTGAAACACTATGAGTTTGATAAGAACGTGATGGGAGAGTCTACTCTGCACCTTGCTAGGTACGGCCTGGACCTGGTGTGTCATCTTTGTTAGACCTTTGTGAAGGTAGAAGGGTAGATTCAGAGGACACCTACCTGTGAAATGATTCATAAGCTTGAAATGGTAGAACATTACTCTACTATATCTGCCTTCACACGTTATGTATACCTGGATGGATTTGAGCAAACGTTGCCACTTCTCTTCCAAGTAGGATCTAGGGATATCCTTTTTCAAAGTGATACATTTGTGTTTGGGTTTGAGATAAGACCTGAACTCAATATCTTTGATAGTGGTTGACTTGAACCATCTTTCACTAGTCCTTGGAATCTCTGTCACTGCTGCAACAACTGCTTCATCAACCTGCACTTCAATTGTTACAACTTTGGCTTTGGCTCCGTTAAAGGTCAATGCGAATGCTTCAGCCACGCCTTGATGAAATCCTTGGAGTTTTTCATAGAACCTATAACAACCAATGTCTCTGAACATCTGGAAAATCTCAGGGTGAGATTCCAGATAAGTTATGCCACTGAGCTCCTTCCTAAGAAAATTTCCTCCCTTCTTCATTTGCAATAACAATTGTCAATACCTGCACTACAACAAAATCAGACGTGGGAGGATGTAATGGCGTTGATAGGGAAAGAATTGAAGTTCGGGCGAGGGAAAAGTGTGATATGGAGGAAAAAGATTTGAATGAAAAACCCTTGATAAAGAATGAAAATCCCATCCTTGTGATGATTGTGCCATTCAATCAAGACGAAAAAACCACGTGATGGATCACGTAAAGACAAATGATGCGAGTTTATGGGGATCGGATCTACTAGATTAGGGTCATTAAATAATCATAACAGACAACAATCACTTGCCCAGATCGTATTATGATTTGATTTCAGTTGATTTTGGCAGCATTTGGGATGATGATGTTGTGTACCGATGGTGGTTTGAGAATCCAATGGGACAGTTTGACCGTTAACCGCCTCTGTGTTTTCGACAGCTTAAAACACCTCACACATATCATTTTAGCTATCGAAAGAGACAACTTTCGGCAGCTTAAAATACTTTGAGAAAAATGCCCTTAGCTACCGCAAGTGAAATTTTAGAGATTTTCTAATAAAAATACAGACTCATCACTTTCTTTGGAAAAGGTAGGTCTAAAGCTCCTCTTAAAAACCTATAACTCAAAAAATGATTTGTCTAGTGATCCATGTTGTTCCCTACTGAACACAACTTGGAAAAATTTATGTCAAATAGACAGCAAGACTAGCGAGCCATGAACTTCATTATGACACCCACCAATCATATCTGGACGATCAGGTTTCCTATCATTATAGGATACTAACAGGACGCAGTAAAAAATAAACTTTCAAAATAAACCTCAATTTCGATGTTCAATTTCAAAGATGAGCCAAAGCGAAAGATGTTGAAGGTGCAATATTTTAAGCACCCAGACATAGAAGGACAACTGTATAACAAATTTTTGTGGAATGATGAGGTTCTACATTATTTTTCTAGACACTTTTATGCAGAGTTTTTCATGAACATGCACTCTGATTATATTAGATTACCATCTGATTATTATGGGGTTGGTAAATGATGAACATATGATCGAAAAGGGGTATATCAAAATGTGACATTGCCGAGGCCTCCATGACCTTTAGAATCTTGCCCAACATGGGGCATTTTCTTCACATTCAGAGTTGCGAGTTTCATCATAGGTTGAAAAAGAGGCTAGCAATGCAATCAGGAAAATTTTGGAATCGATCTTTTATGGTATTGATGTTGGTTTGAACCGTCAGTGAACGGAAGCCAATTCTCGGTCCATTTTTGTTTATAAAACACATGTGAAGTTAGATACGATATTATTATAAGATATTAAGGAGTATGCAAAATTTTGCAGTGATGGTTGGAAGGAGTTCATTCAGAATGATGAACCGAACAATAGATTGGTATGTGTTCTAGTTAGTAAATTTTTGATGTATTTTAGGATAATTTACTTCTAATTCTAGCTCTATATACATATCATTGTATCTATAGAAATAATTGAGTTATTATTGTCATTAATTCCCGTTTGAAGATATGTTAAATGAATCTCCAATAAATAGGGGACTTGATTTCACAAGTTTAAACTTAGATGTGTTGAATCGGGTATGTATTTTCTAATATCCACGGATGAGCACTTTAGTTGTCCAATTTTCAATCTTTTGAATAACATCAACAACATTTATAATTTTGTATAAATGTGAATATATTGAATCCTAGATCTCGTTCTTAGTTGTGTTGTTCACAGATCCCTATTACATATCGTACTACTTGAGAAAGCTTATCTCAATTCTCATTGGGAGAGTTTGAAGAGGGTGAGAGTTCACAGGTATCATTGCATGTTGAAAACAAATTTAGTTATATATTAAAATTGAAAATTTCTATTTAAATTATTAATTTAAAAGAAGAATGTCTTAAACAACATTTAGTTTATTGAATCATAGGTTGGCACATCATAGGAATTACATGTTTCAAAATTTAAAACTACAATTTAGTGTGTTAAAATCATTTAAATTTAATTTTCAAATTTTCAAATTTGAAATGTGTTATATAGGGTAATGTGGAGAAGAGAGTACCTGAGAGTGTGCTTGAACAAAATGTGGATAAGAGAGTGCAAGATATTGGGATTGAGGAGGAAGTGGAGGAAGCATCCATACCTGGGAAGGATGCGTCCATTCATGATGATTCATAAATGTATGTTCATTGCACATTAGTGAGTTTTAATTTGATTTTATGTTGAAGTTTTATACAAAAGTGTTCAAGCTTATTTTTGTTGAATAAGCTTATATTTTTTTACTTTTATCAAATTTATAGTTTATCCTTTCCTATTCAACTCTTTGATCAATTATTTTGAAATATATAGAACTCATATATAAGCTTACTATTGTCTTAAATAGTACATTCAAAATTATTTACGTTTAGATCATGATGAAGACCTAATTTTAAATTTGAACATATGATTATTTGAGAACAGACTCTATCCCACATCAGAAAAGGGAAAGCTTTTAATTTTTCTTTGATTGCATTCCTTGCCTTCTTGTGCAAGAATGACGTAGAATATAAACTTGTCTTTTCTAGATATAGAAAAGTGAATTCTTTCTTGCCAAGGTATTGTCAAACTCTTAGGTAAATTGGTTACTAACCACAAAAACCAACATTCAAGTAGATTTACAAATAAGCTATGTATATGTATATCTGAGTTAGCTCACATATATGTATATCTGAGCTAGCTCACACATATTGTATATCTGAGCTTGAGTAAATAAGATCAAATAAGATCACCTCATATGAGAATTTCACTTGAAGGATTTGGGACTTTATCCATAAGGAGATAAATATTTCATTGGAAGAATTATTTAATATGGAGATTTGTGAACTTTCTGACACAAAAATTTCTTAGTAAGCACACAATTTTTCTCTTTAAAGTTTTTTAGGATTTTAGATAAGATTTTACAAATTGTTTAAATCATGTATGCTTAATGTGGATAATAACTATTTTGGAAGTTTTGGAACTTTGTGATGAAAGTTTGGTTTTAAAAAAGTGTCAAAAAAGTGTAATAAAAAGAGAGGGAAAATCTTAAATCTGTTGAACTCTGGTTGGGTATGTTATTATTTCTTATTGTTTATTTAATATTTAGTTAAAGTATATATTCTAATATGTGTTATTTGTTTTTTTTATTATTGTCTTCTA
>JZKD02S2070122.1:887063-933928 GCA_000966675.3 Picea glauca | reverse complement strand
ACATCAACCAATGACATCAATCAAACCAAACCATTTACATCAATGACATATGATCCAACAATCTCCCAAGTAATCAAACCATTGGCATCAATGACAACATGATCCAACAATGTCTAAATTATATTTGGTGGAAAATATGTTTACATTATATTTGGTGGAAATGAGTATGTTGGAGGATGAGGCTTAACTCTTTTGGTATGTATGTCAATTTGTATTTAATCACAACTTGTTTTATTTATGTAAAATTTTACCTGTGTACATTTTATTTTAAATTTGTACATATATTTTATTGTAAATTTTTAAATTTTGAATTATGTTCTATTTTGCATGTTTGAATTGTAAATTTTTAATTTTTGAATTATGTTTTCTTTTGCATATATGAAGTGATCTATCTTAAAGAGATGGTTTATCTTATAGTCCAGAATTTTGAATTTAAATGTCTTAGTTTTTGTTATCATCATAAAATGGATGTGGAACCTATGTATTTAGTGGTGTAATTATTCAAACTTTGATTATATATATATAGTTGATATTTTTGGAATTCAAAATATCAATTTATTGTCTCATATTTGAGTTATCTTATATTTTTTATATGATATTGTTAATTTATGTTAATTTATCAAAATATCAATGTATTGTCTCAAATTTGATTTCTCAAAATATCAATTTATTGTCTCATATTTGATTTCTCAAAAGGTTAATTTATGTTTTATGATGAAATTAAAAATGTTTTATTTCATTTTATTTAGAAATATTATTGTGTAAACATCATTGTACTATGTGAAGTAGAGTTGATTCTACGTGGAGCTAATTGTGTAGTGATAGGAGATCTGAGTAGTTATCAAATTATAGTTTATAACTTATAATTTATTTTATTTTATTTTATTTGGAAATATAATTGAAAATAGTCAAAACAGGTCATCAAATTTGATAGGTTCTTATGAAATTTCACAATGAAATATTCAACAAAATGTGAAATAAAAATTATAGTTTCTCACTTATAATTCAAATTTTGTTTGATTTGGAAATATGGTTGAAAATAGTTAAAACAAGTCATCAAATTTTATAGTTTCTTATGAAATTTCACAATGAAATATTCAAGAAAATGTGAAATAAAAATTATAGTTTCTCACTTATAATTTAAATTTTGTTTGATTTGGAAATATGGTTGAAAATAGTCAAAACATGTCATCAAATTTTGTAGTTCATCAAATTCTCTAGTTTCTTATGAAATTTCACAATGAAATATTCAAGAAAATGTGAAATAAAAATCATAGTTTCTCACTTATAATTTAAATTTTGTTTGATTTGGAAATATGGTTGAAAATAGTCAAAACAAGTCATCAAAATTTATAGTTTCTTATGAAATTTCACAATGAAATAAGAGTCCAACACTAAATTGATTATGTTAGTCTTTGGTTCTCGAGCTTCCAATATATTTATTCAAGAAAATGTGAAATAAAAATGTACTTTGTAATAAAAATTGAAACAAAAACATGATTTAGAATGTAAAATTAAAATATACTTTAATATAAGTAAGCGATTTTCATTAAAATTTATATTGATATAAATTTTTATGTATCGAAAAGGTTGATCTAGAAATTATCAATCCTCTACACATTGGAAGTATTAGAACTTATTTTAATATGTAAAATTAAAATATACTTTAATATAAGTAAACAATTTTCATTAAAATTTATATTGATATAAATTGTTTTTGTAAGGGTAGAAAATGGTTGATGGAAATTATCAATCCTCTCCACATTGAAAGTATTCACTAATGCCATTAATATGACCCCTACCATTAATTCAATTAAATTATGAAAATCTAAATGCGACAAGCCATGCTTTAGTAGATGACCTCTTATTTTTTATTTTTTGTTATTAGGCCAACAAATCAAATTCGTTTTCAACTTAATTTTTTTTCAATCAAATTCAATGAAAACTATGTTTAATGTGTATAATATAAGTAAATTGTTACCTGTTAATCATACACATTTTTGTTTCAATTTGCTTCAAGATATTGAAATTTGAATGCAGAAATTTAACAATTTAATATAATATCAACACTTTTGGAATCAAAATTCACAATTTCTTAATTAAAATTGATACTTTTTAAGATTACTTTAAAGTTTTTAATTAGGATGATAATCATACATGTATTACCTTGAATTCCTTAATTAGGATATTAATCATACACTTTAAGATGTCTTTAAAGTTTTTCTAAGCCATCAATAGTCCCTTATAATGACATGGAAACGGGTCCTAGTTTTGATATGAAGTTATCATGTTCATATGAAAAGGCATTGAACAATCAAATTGCAAATAATGAACACAGGTATCCTATATGCAGTAAATTGATTACATGCATTAACGGATTTGTGTATAGGATTTGGATAATTTGTAAGATTAAAGTATAATCATCCAAAGTATAGGTCAATTTAGGTTCTCTAGATACAATCTATAGGTTCTTCCATGAAATTGTAAATAAGTCTTGGTAAACTTTATAATTCATCAAAAAATATAACTTTTCTTAATTGAATGGACCATGAAAGTAAACTAAACTCGAAATGATTCTAGAATCCTAGATATTCATAAATACATGTACTTTCAATGCAAAATATAAAATTATGAAAAATACACATGTCACTTGTTTAAATAAATCGTAATGGTATTCCATCTTAAATTATTTGTTCATGATCGACTTTGAACATTTTCTATTTTCTAACTTTTTTTTTATTATTGAACTTCTATTAACTTTATGTGCGCTTCACAAACGAAATGACTATATTGACAACTTATAACATCTGACTGGTAGTATTGAAAGTGAACATGAATATCGGTTTGATGGGTTTCTTGAAAAAAATACCCTTTCAATACAATGGATCCTCTTTCATATATAAAACTGTTATCATCAAAATCTTCTAATAATCTCATCTTTTTTTCCTGTGCATCACATAAAATAATATTTCACATTTTCAGTGTTGTCTACAGTTGAAACCACGAAAAAGATATATCCTGCAAATGATTGGATATATTGGACAACAAATAATTCATGTTAGATTATCACACAAATACATCTACAAATTATTTGAAAAAATTAAACATAAAAATTACCTTCTCTAACAAGATCATAAACTCTATCTCCATCAACTGACACTATAGTTTAATTTGATTCCATCTCCTCTGAGCTTGCAAGTGACATTTTCCTTTTTATATTAACTTCGGTATGTCTTCAAGACTTAACATATTCTGCATTTTCGTTTTTTCTAACTCTGTAGATTTTGTTTCCTCTATGCAAACTGAACAAAAACAAGACTCAATTCTTCTGTCAAATGAAAACACATTTTGATAGCATTTTGTTTCAACTGAATGCATTTTTCGTGTCCCATGTATTGTACCGACTTCATATGGAATTGATCTATTTGCATATTGGATTCCAACCTACCAAAAAAACCTGCACAAGACAAACAAATTGTTAACTTTAAATCTCTCAAGAAAATGATTGAAGATTGAATATAAATTTGAACACATAAATAAAAATGTCTTGTGTACATGTGTAACATGTATATATAGAAACACTTGAGCATATCTTTTGACGGATTATTTTCATGGCTTACCGCCATTTTTCACCATTCAACAAATTGATCAGCGGATTCAAATCGATTGGCATGATGGTTCATCTGATACCTTCAAAGTGATCATTTTACACATGCCCATGCACCATCGTTCTCTCCTTTTCCATGACCAGTCTCAAAAAAATTCCAACAATGTGTAATGTTTGAATTTTTTTTTAAGATGACACAACCAATAGAATGATCGTGAAGATTTGAATTGACCCACAAACCCATCTGACCATATCCATTGTCAATCGAATCCGATTCCACGTTCTTTCAATGAATCATAAAATTTATCAAAACAATGTTCTACATAATGTGTGTCGTGTGCTCGATCATCACTTCTATAACATTGATATTCTTTAATAACATGTCGATTGTCATTGGTAATTTATATGTTATCAAGAATCTGTTGAGCATGTCTATATAGAACATGGACAAATATAGTGACTTGATTAGAATGATAATATTCACTCTGTATTTCTTTTTGTGTAGTGAATGTGTAATTCTCTGCAAAATCAACTACAGATAAAATTTTCCCTGTTGGAAAGACTTCACAGGATTGTTTGAATTGTAGGTATTTCCATCGAGCTTTATGTGAATGCTTGGTGTATTTATAAATTTCTTCCTCAAACTTCTTCAAAAAATCTATTACATGGATTTTATCTACATTAAAATCAATCCTTTTGGAAATAACATTTGAAGAATGTGGAGTCGTGCTGTTGATATATTCATATCTCTTCCAATTCACTCTTATATTATAAAATGATTGATCATTCATATCAATGGGATACTTTGAGTGAAACAAACTTAGATTTCCACAACAATCACATTTATTTCCACCAACAAATTCTTTTTGGTAAAATAATTCATCATCTTCTCTTTCACATAGAATTTCAGATATAAAAGCACGTAATGTGGAAGGAGAAGGTGAACTTGGCCATAACGTTTTACCAAAATCAAGAAATGTTTCGTAATGCAACTCAAATTCCACATGATAACGACAAAAACAAGTTTCACGAACAATGATGGGTTTAACAAACCATGGTTTTTGTTGCACAAATGTATTGATGGAAATTTGAACTTGTTTGTGCTCTTCTTTGAAATTTTTGAACAATTCTATTTGTGTCATTGGCAATATATGTTTTGGATGTTCTTTATATTGTTTTCGTTATATTCTTCATCGCAACACATCCCTTGTATGTGGTGAAACACGAGATTCTGTTAACCAACAATTACGGGCCAATTCTTTAACATTTACTGCAATTCTATATTTGTTGGGTTGTCTAGAAATCACTGTCCAACAAGCCAGTTCATCATTTGCATCTATTTGCAATAGAAATTTTCTATGTTTGTACACTGTTTTTCTTGATGTTTGCATCGTTTTTTCCATGTGTCGTGTCAAATGATCTTTTATATTGCTAGATGAAACAACAGTTGTTTGTATCACTTTACATGCAACACTTCCATCTTCTTTTCGAGATTTTCCAAAAGATTTTAATTCACTAGTTATATTGTCAAAGACATTTTGTTTCACCTTTGTATCTTTTGTTGACTTTTGAATACCCAATAATGATGTAGCTTATTTTAACTTTCTTGAATTTATTAGATAGAGTAAAAGTTGAGCTTGTACTGTTACTGATTCATCTTTGAAAAAAGTATTATACATATTCTTAGTTCGATATCTTATATAACACTTAGCTTTTTTCTTTCTAAATTTGTCGGTATCAACATTTTTTAATATTTCATCATCAATGTTGATAAATTCTCCTTCATATTTCAATTTAAAGTTTATATTAAAAAACAAAACCTGAACATAAATTCACTAGACTATATACAAGTGTTCATATTGTATTATCTAAATTTATCTACATACCTACAGGTGATTCGTCTTCTGCTTCAATTTCGGTTTCAATGTCTTGTACTTCAATTTCAGTTTCAATGTCTTCATCGACGTTATGAGACAAATATATTTTTGTCTTTTGAAAAACATCAAATCGTAATTACAATAAATTATATTAAACAATATTTTAAATTTGAATTCTATACTTTTAATATAGACAAGATATGCATGCATACCTAGTTGGACTTCTTCTTGTTGAAAATCTCTATTTACATTATCATCGTTTATTTCTTCAATATTTGCATGTTTTCATTTATTTCTCCAATAATTCTCTTTCCTTTAATCATTATGGTGAGTTTCATCTAGAGTACGATCAAATTTTCTCTTGTGCAAAATTTTGTTTCCCATGAGTATAGTTATTTGGAAAAGTTATGTTCAAGAAAAACTTCACCTTGAAAAAATGCTCAACATTTTTCTTTCAATATATAAATTGTTATTCCAATAAAAACTTGAACAAACATCAATTACCTTATTCAACAAAAATGAAAAAGATGATTCAAAACTTTGTTTAGGTGCTCTAGAAAACCATCAAACAAGTGATCAGTTGTGTTAAATGAGTTCGACCGAAAGCGTATTTATACGATTTGGCGTGAAATGAAACGATACAATGTGTCTTTTCATTTTTTCCGTCCTACAGAATTCGCTCAACCATCTTTCGACTGAAAAAAGGCTTTTTTGGCCGAAAGATTCTATAACATCCCACTCTTGATCGCACTGAGTGGAATTATTTTTTGAGGAAACTTGCGTGCAAGTGATACGGGTCATTTTAATATTGGCTATTTTTATTATTATTATGAGATATTGTGGATTTGATGATATGTTATTTTTGTTGTATTTACATCGACGGGTGTTATTGATTGTGTTCTCCTAAGTGTGCAGGACTTTGAATGTTAGAGGATGCCGAAGAATCGATGAAACTCCTTGGACTCCGGATCGAGTCAGAGAGTGGACTGTTAGGGCTTGAATGTTGTTGATGTGACATATGTATAGATGATTACATATTATGATGTTGATTGTTATCACTGACATGTTTCCTTACTGGATGCAGGCTGACGATATCTTGTCGACTAGACTCACACTTGGAGTAAAGGGGTCATGCACGACAAACAAAGACATTGAGGGAGAGGTGTGGCACCAGCCCTGCCACAACCTAATAACACTCCCTCCGTGGCTCGAACTGTAGGTTAACGATTACCTAGTTCGAGAATACCCACGATGCCGTGAAGGAAGATTGTGACAGTCGCTCACGATGATTCTAAAGGGTGCGCAATAAGGCATGGTCCTTATTCCTTATAGGCCCTTAATATCCCACAAGATCACCTGAAAAAGTATTGATTCCAGGGGTTTGACGTCTACCAAATCCAGTCAAGAGGCAAGTGGCAACCTTGGAGCAGGTAGTGAGTCTTGAAGGGCACATTGTGAAAATAAAACATGAATGCAAGCGAGTGGCACCCTTGGAGCATGTAGTGCATCTTGAAGGGCACATCATGGTTTTAACTCGGGTAAGTTAATAAATCTAGTACCTAGAAAACTATGCCTCCTTATGACCTGGTCGGCCTTAAAATAGATGATGGTATGAGTAAATTTTAATAACTAATTGTTCCCTTAAAAATTGTCTCCCAACCTAGTGAAATTAAAACCTAGGTCTAAGTAAAACCTTTGAACAAAAAAAAAGAAAACTAATTAGACATATAACAAGAAGGGGGTAAATAAAATTCAAGCTTTATTAAATAAAGTAAATTTTTTAATCAAGGTTTATTTATTAAAAGGGGGTAAATGGTTGATTGTCTAAACTTGCTAATTCTGAACTTAGTTAAAAAGGGGGAAACTTAAATAAAAGGGGAAACTTAAATAAAAGGGGAAACTTAAAGAAAAAGGGGAATGTCTAACTTAGTAAGGAATCTAGCCTTGAAACTTTCTATTTATGAACTCATCTAGGATTTAAGTAAGGTGTAATTCATTTGAGAATTGTAAGGGAATAATGGGACACTGAGGAGCATTTTTAGGAATGCTTTTAGGTGGGTGAGGGAAATAGGAAAATTTAATTAATTAATAAATTGATTTTATAGTGCAACTAGGGGATCTAGCGACATGTGTACAGGGGATGTTTTTCCTAATTAAATAAATGGAAAAGGAATATAATGAGGGTATGGGAAACTAATCACTTGAAAAATGTATAAAAACGATGGTGGAGGAGGAGTATGGATCATGTCTGCTTTACGTAAGGTTACGCTGTAAGAATTCTATCTTGACTGAATTTCTCTTGTGGGAGTTGGGATACCCAAGTGAAATAACGAGTGGTAGCTCAACCTTGCGAGGCAATATGGGAGATATAATTCTCTAGTATTGTGTGCGTGGCCCCTTTGCGGATTGGGGGGATCAGGGGGAAGAAGAGTACCCCTAGCGTTGGATGGGAGGTACCGGTGAGGTCTTATCTGTCGGTAAGTGTAATGTCCCCAAGGCCGAGCCCTATTGTAAATCATGTCTATGAAGTATAAAGCTTGCATTATGAGTTGTAATTATGTTTTATAGGTTGGTGAGCCAAGTTTATATAAGTTGGCGGGATTATGTGTTACTAGGCTGGAGAGCTTAAGTGTTAAGGCTAGGAGCTTGCTTTTGTATATTTAAACATGCAGAACATTAATAAAAAAATATAAACACCGTTGCATGTAGACTGACCACGATGAATGAGTGATGGGGGAATAAGCTTCCATAGAGTGGGTAAGGGATTGGGGGCTGGAAGGTTGGAAAGAGAGGCTAAGTGTTGAACCTAGGGGCTAAGACTAGGGGCTTAAGTCCTTGGGAATAATATTTTAATATTATTCCAAAAGCCATGTGAAATGTGATATTTTATCCTAAGTTCTTTGGAAGGATGAGTGACTTCCAAATAGAAAGGAACGAGCTTCATGGGTGACAAGTGTCAACCCAAGCACATGCAGTTAAAACTGTTGAGTTGCGCCATGATGGGGGTTCATTCTCCATTCTTCCATTCGTTGTCTAAACTGTGTGGCCTCTGCGTCTGAGCTTGGCATATCACACACAACACTGAAAACCAAAACCATGAGACCTATGTGATTTTCCGGTGTATTCCCATCTGGTCTCTACATTTGGCCTCCATCCTCGACCTCTGCATAACTTCCTGTCATGCATCCTGTAACTGGTAAACCGTGAGCCAATTTGTGTCTTCTATAGAACTCGACACCTGGATAATCGCTTGAGCTTGCTGTGTTTTAGTGACCGGTCATTGCCATTTGCGGGACTATGCCCATTTTCTATTGTGGTCGTCATCCTAGTGTCAACTAAGTTCTTGATGTTGTTGCGGTTTCCCTCACCCAGTTGGAATTGAGTTGAAGGGTGTGTTGAAGAAGCGGGTTTTCAGGCCCATGGTAGAAGAGGCAAGTTGTCAGGCCTGTGAGCAACTCTCTCTAGGTGAGAGAGTCTGTTGGGAAGTGGTTTTCTCTCAGAGAGAGTCCAGCACCAGTTTTAGAGCTCTGAGAATTCCTGATCCGGCCTGTTTCCGAGGTCCAGAGAGGGAGGTGAAGCACCGATGGACTACGCTTTTGAAGGTGTATACTTTGGGGTGGAACAAACATGTGGGGAATGAGATTCTATTAGTAGTGGGTGTAAGAAGGCATCTTGGGAAGAATCCTTCCGGTTATCCTGTGCAGTTTTTCTTGTAACCTTAGCCTAGACTAGGATTCCTTGCCTTGGGTGGAGCTTACTCCCAGCTCAGGGGTGACCCACTGCTGAGAGTGATAAGTAGTGTGGTCTAAGGTTAGGAGGTTCATGGAAGGACTACACGTAGTTGGTGGAATTACGCCAGTAATAAAAGATAAGTGTTAATTTTGTAGTTAATTTATAAGTATATGCATGTCTGTGATGCTTATTTGTATCATGTATTCTGTTGTGCATACGAATTGTTGTTAATGCTAGGGATTATTTATGTTAGCAGTAATCTGGTGCTTACGCTGAGTTAAATGTGTTCAATATGACTTAAATTCATGTTATTAATTAAGTATCAGAATGATGTTGTTCCACACAGTAGCGTTTGCCCAGCCTGTGGGATGACAGCCGGGGAGTGTTACAGTTTGGTATTAGAGCCTATTTTCAATGCTGAGCCTAGATGGGTCGGATAAGCGGTCTTTGGACCGAGGTTTTGAGAATAAATTGTGTCTGGAGGACTAATTTCAGACCTCAAAATGTTTCTGAGTGTCAACGGATTACTTGACCATGTTACAAAGCTCAGGAGGGATAACACCTTTGAAGTGTTCAAAGGGAGACGAAGATCGAAGCCATCGCATAGAAATTAAGTTCAAGAGGGAGAAAACTCAGTCGTGGGGCAGAAGTCATTGAGGAGTGAATTGGGTGGTCAGAATTCTCCATGGAGAGCTTGCGAAAACGCGAGGACCGTAGGATCCAATGGAACTATAAGGTGGTTAGGAGTTGGATGAACTCACCACCCTAATAATAAGAATCAATGTGAACCATTGATCGTGGTCAATATGAGCCGTTGATCTTGTTTCAACCCACGTCGTTAGATCATTTCACGAATTCAAGGTTCGTGAGTTTGGAGGGCAGACCAAATTCTTGGTTTCATGAAGTTCCGAGTTGCGAGGAGTAGGGAAGGAAATCTAGACCGTTGGATCTAAGCCATGGGAGAACCGTTGGATCAGAACCTTTGCAGGGTATCGCGTATCAGGGGTTTGAGGGTTGAAAGAATTTCATTTCGACGACGAAGTCATGAAGTGTTGAGTGCCGAGGGCTCGTACTAACACATATCACATCCGTCAGGTGGGGGCTCCATGGTTGACAGGTGGACCTTCTTAAGGACACCACGTGTCACTACCTTGGTAGGTGACAACTGTGCTGTGGGCTCGGAGGGTAAGGAAATCGAATTTTTGGAAGTTGGCGGTTGGAGAGGGAAGCGAGTATGAGAGGACCAAAACCCTGAAACCCAAAGTCCCGAAGTATCGAAATCTTCGAAGATGGAAGAACCATAGAGGAATTTAACCATGGATGTTGGGTAAACATGGACCTTCGATCCACCCGATTTACGCGAATTCGGTAAATCAAAACTCCGAGAGATAGATGTGTGTGCCTTAAACTCTTCGAAGGTTGAAAGCCTGAGTAGCACCTAGTAGTCTAGCATTTGTTCATGACCTTTGGTTATGAGGGTAGGGAGAAAGAGGGGGCTATCGCCCAAAAATTACAGAGCCGAGCAGAACTCGGAAAAATTGTGAAGTCAAAGCGTTTTCTTATTCGCGTTGGTTTATGAATGTTGTAGTTTTATTAAGGGTTTAAGGCCTGACAAATTTCGGTTAACTGCACGTTGTGTGTGAAGAGTTCAACGAGTGTGAGGACAGTCACAAATCGATGCCGAGTATAGAAATGGAAGAGGTGTTGATTGCCTCCAATTCAGAGAATGAAAGAGAAGGAAGGGATGTCAACTTGGGAGTCGAAGGATCGAACTCCAATGTGCACAGAAGAGAATTGGATAAGGAAGGGCATGTGATGAAAATCATTGAAAGATTGTAGAAAGATGCCCAGGCTCACCGAGCTGATAGTCAAAATCTCATGAGGGTCAGGGATCAGTAGGGTGAATTCAACTTAAGGATGTTGAAGAGCCTGGAAAGAATAAAAAAAAATTGGAAAAGGAGAGTGACACAAGCAAAGCAGGGAGTCGCAGAACCCCTAGGAGAAAAAGAAGATCGAGGAGTGTCAGAAGACATCATCGCTTTACAAAGCATTCCAGTAGGGAAGCATGCAATAGTTCAAACCCATCTCCTACCAGAAAGCACAGGAGATCTAGGATGGATGAATTGAAAGGGGAAATGAACAAGATCAAGCCTCCGACATTCAATGGAGAACCTAAGAAGGAGGAAGATGCCGAAACATGGTTGCTTGGCATGAGAAAATATTTCCAATTGCAGAATTATTCCTCTCATGCAGAAGGAAGAATTGTGATGTATCAACTAAAAGGAAAAGCATCCATGTGGTGGGATCAACTTGTGCAGGTGCAACACGTTAGAGAGAAAGATATCACATGGAAGGAATTCAAGACGTATTTCGAGAGGAAATACCTGACTAAAATATACTGTGACAGAAAGATGAAGGAGTTCTTTGAACTCAAGCTGGGAAGCTTGACCATTGATGAATACAAATGAAGGTTTTTGAAATTACTGAAGTATGTTCCATTCATCAAAGATGAGGCTATCAAGATTCAGAGGTATCTGAGTGGACTGCCACCTCCCATTGGTGACAAGATTCAGTATGATGATCCTAGGAATATGGAAGAAACAATAAGAAGAGAAAAATGCTTATATGAGCAGGAAAGAGAAAAGCCTACCTTTCGGAAGGCTTGGGAGCACCAGAAAAAGTTTAAGAAAGAACAGAGGCAGAAGGGAAACAAACCTCCCTTTTTCAGAAATGTTCCTCAAGGACATCCATCATTTAGAGAGCTGAGAATGGCTGAAGTGGGAGAACAAAGGCTGAGATAGATGCCCATTCAGTGTTAAGGCTGTAAAGAGAACCACAAGTACAAAGATTGTCCCCATAAAAATGACAAAGCAAGAGATGTACATAATGTTCAACAAGCTGAAAAAGTGGAGTACATGGGCAATAGAATGCCAAGGATCTATGCGGCCCTAGACAACAAGCAAGATGAATTTCAGTCACACATGATTGAAGTGGAATGTATGATTAACAACCAACCATTTATTATTTTAATTGATTCAGGGGCTAGCCATAGTTATGTAGATCCCGGGGTGGTGGAAAGTTTGCATTTATCAAGAAGAAAACATGAAAAGTCTTGGTTAGTGTAGTTGGCTACAGGAACCAAGAGGAAAGTCATTGATTTGGTTAAGTCCTGTCTGGTGGACATGAAGGGATTGAGCATGAAGGCTGAATTGAATATTCTATCATTAGGCTCTTATGACTATTTAATTGGTATGGACTAGTTGGACCAGCACCATGCCCTCCTGGACTGTCGTAATAAGGAATTTACATACCTGGATGAGGAGGGGAATTGGAAAACAGTCCAAGGAATTCCCAGAGCTATGTTTGTTAGAGAAATCTCAGCAATGCAGCTGAAGAAGTGGTACATAAAAGGTTGTCAATTATTTGTAGCCCATGTGGGGGAAACGCCTAAGGATAAGGTGTCAAGTATTAAGGATCATGAGGTACTTAAAGAGTTTGAATATGTATTCCAGGAAGTACTTGGACTACCTCCGAAGAGAGATATCGATTTCTCTATAAATTTGATGCCCATAGTAGCTCTAGTGTCGAAAGTTCCTTATAGAATGAGTACGCCAGAGCTTAAAGAGTTGCAATTGTAGCTTGAAGAGATTCTAAAGAAGGGGTACATTCGCCTAAGCGTGTCACCTTGGGGTGCCCCGGTCCTGTTCGTGAAGAATAAGGATGGGACGTTGAGGTTGTGCATTGATTTCAGATAGTTCAACAAAGTAACTGTCAAGAACAAGTATCCTCTACCGAAGATCTACGATCTTTTCGATCAGTTGAAAGGTGCGGAAATATTTTCGAAGATAGATCTCAGATTGGGATATAACTAGGTAAGAATAAAGGATGAAGACATCAACAAGACTGCCTTTAGAACAAGGTATGGTCATTATGAGTTCACAGTGGTACCATTTGGGTTGTCAAACCCACCTGTTGTTTTTATGTGCTTGATGAATGGTGTATTCAGGGACTATCTAGACAAGTTTGTCATAGTCTTCCTGGATGAAATTTTGGTGTATTCCAAGTCAGAGGAAGAGCATGAACAACACTTGAGGATGGTGTTGCAAGTGTTGAGAGAACACTAGCTATATGCTAAGTTGAGAAAATGCTCATTTTATCAAAGGCAGATCCATTACTTGGGGCACATTATTTCAGAAGAAGGGATCGTCGTGGATCCTGAGAAGGTTGAGGCCATCAGAAAATGGTTAGCACCAAGGAATGTGGCGGAAGTTAGATCCTTTATGGGTCTAGCAGGCTATTATAGAAGGTTTATCGCAGGGTTCTCAAAGATAGCTCACCCTATCACTTCCTTGCAAAGGAAGGAGAAATTTTTTTAGTGGACTGAAGAGTGTGAGAAAATTTTCCAGCGATTGAAGCAGCTGTTAACCAACACTCCAATCTTGAGGACTGCAGATCCAAATGTGGATTTTGTGGTGTGCACAGATGTTTGTAAAGAAGGGTTAGGAGGAGTTCTCAGTCAGAATGGATTTGTAATCTATTATGAGTCCAGGAAGCTGAAAGAGCATGAAAAGAATTATGCCACTCACGATTTGGAGTTGGCAGCAATCGTTCACGCTCTGAGGAAATGGAGACATTACCTCATGGGAAGGATATTTGAATTGAGAACATAACACAACGGTCTGAAATATTTGTTTGATCGGCTAACCTTAAACGCTAGACAAAGTAGGTGGCTGGAATTTCTGTGTGAGTACGACTTTGAGATCAAGCATATCAAAGGAAATGAGAATAAAGTGGTTGATGCACTCAACAGGAGGGTGCATGAATTACATGCTACAACCATTAGCTTGTATCAAACTAATATTAAAAGAAAAATTCTGGAGGTTACAGATGTAGATCTGTGGTATAGAGAATTGGTAGCCAAGCTATAGTAGGGTAAGATGCCACAGAAGATGGAAATTTATAAATTGGAAACAAATGGAATACTGCTGTACAAGAACATAATTTTTGTACCCAATGTCCAGTGCTTGAAACAGATGATTTTGCAGGAGATGCATAATGTGCTTTATGCAGGGCACCCTGGATATTATAAAACAGTAGCAGCGGTCAAGAGCCATTAATTTTGGCTGGGTATGAAGAGAGAGATCACTGAATATCTCGCCAGATGTAGGGAGTGCCAGAAAGTTAAAGCTGAGCATAAGCACCCTGTAGGGTTGCTGCAACCTTTACCCATTCCTGAGTGGAAGTGGGAAGTGGTGACAATGGATTTTATTATGGGTTTGCCCAAAATAGCCAAGCTGCATGATTCGATCATGGTGGTGGTGGACAAGATTACCAAAGCTACCCATTTTATTCCACTGAAAACTACTCACAAGGCAGCAGATGTAGCTAACATTTTTGTGAAGGAAGTGGCACAATTGCATGAGATTCCTAAAATGATTGTGTCTGACAGAGACCCAAAATTCACCTCGAATTTATGGAAAGGATTGTTCAAAGGATTCAGAATGAATCTGAACTTTAGTACAACTTACCATCCTAAGTCTGATGGACAGAAAGAGAGGGTGAACAAAGTAATAGAAGACATATTGAGAATGTATGTGATGGACAAACCATCAAGATGGGAAGACTACCTGCACTTGGTAGAATTCGCCTACAACAATGGGTATCATGCATCGTTGAAGATGATCCCATTTGAAGCACTTGATGGAAGAAAGTGCAATACTCTAGTGAGCTGAGATAATCCAGCTGATAGAGCAGTATTTGGGCCAGAGTTGCTCAAGGAAATGGAGGACCAAATGATAAAAATTAAGCAGAATTTGAAAGCTGCCCAGGACAGGAAGAAACATTATGCTGATAAGAACAGAACCCACAAAGAGTTCAAAGTGGGTGATCATGTTTTCCTGAAAGTGAAAGATAACAAGGGTTCCCTGAAGCTGGGAAGTTGCGCCAAGTTGGCAGCCAGATTTTGTGGGCCATTTGAAATCCTGGAAAGGATTGGGGTAGTTGCATATATGATTGCATTACCTGCATCTATGACTATACATAATGTGTTTCATGTTTCATTTCTTAAGAAATATATACTAGATGCTAATCATGTTATCGATTCGAATGTGATTCAGGTGGAACAAGAAGGTGTCTTGCAAGTGCATCTTATGCGCATATTGGACAGGAAAAGCAAACAGCTCCAGAATCGAGCTATAGGGATTGTAAGGTCCAGTGGACCTGGTACGGTCCTGAGGACACGACATGGGAACATGAATATGTTATGCGGGTAGAGTACCCGCATCTTTTTGAAAATTTTGGAAAAGCTTGCAGATGCAGTGTAAAGTTGCATTGAGGACAGTGCAAAAATAAGGGGAGGGGATTGTGATGTCCCCAAGGCTAAGCCCTATTGTAAATCATGTCTATGAAGTATAAAGCTTGAATTATGAGTTGTAATTATGTTTTATAGGCTGGTGAGCCAAGTTTATATAAGCTGGTGGACTTATGTGTTATTAGGCCAGAGAGCCTAAGTGTTAAGTCGAGAGCCTGCTTTTGTATATGTAAACATGCAGAACATTAATAAAAAAAATATAAACACTGCTGTGTGCAGACCGACCAAAATGAATGAGTGATGGGGGAATAAGCTTACACAGAGTGGGTAAGGGATTGGTAGTTGGAAGGTTGGAAAGAGAGGCTAAGTGTTGAGCCTAGGGGCTTAAGTCCTTGGAAATAATATTTTAATATTATTCAAAAAACCATGTGAAATGTGATGTTTTATCCTAATTTCTTTGGAAGGACGAGTGACTTCCAAATGGGAAGGAACAATCTTCATGGGTGACAAGTGTCAACCCAAGTGCATGCAGTTAAAACTATTGAGTTGAGCCATGATGGGGGTTCATTTTCCATTCTGTCGTTCATTGTCTAAACTGTGTGACCTCTATGTCTAAGCTCGGCATATCACACACAACAATGAAAAACGAAACCATGAGACCTCTGTGATTTTCCAGTGTATTCCCGTCTAGTCTCTGCGTTTGGCCTCCATCCTCGACCTCTGCATAACTTCCTGTCACACATCCCATAATCGGTAAACCATGAGCCAATTTGTGTCTTTTGTAGAACCCAACACCTAAATAATCACTTGAGCATGTTGTGTTTTAGCATCTGGTCGTTGCCATTTGTGGAACTATGCCCATTTTCTATTGTGGTTTCCATCCTGGTGTCAACTAAGTGCTTGATGTTGTTGCGGTTTCCCTCACCCGGTTGGAATTGAGTCGAAGGGTGTGCTGAAGAAGCGGGTTGTCAGCCCTGTGGTAGAAGAAGCAAGTTGTCAGGCCTGTGAGAAACTCCCTCTACGTGAGAGAATCTATTGGGAAGTGGTTTTCTCCTAGAGAGAGTCTAGCACCAGCTTCAGAGCTCTGAGAATTCCTGATCCGGCCTGTTGTTGAGGCCTAGAGAGGGAGGTGAAGCACTAATGGACTGCACTTGCGAAGGTGTATATTCTGAGGCGGAACAAGAATGTGGAGAATGAGAGTCTGTTAGTAGTGGGCATAAGAAGGCATCCTGTGAAGAATCCTTCCGGTTATCCTGTGCAGTTTTTCCTGTAACCTCAGCCTAGACTAGGATTCCTTGCCTTGGGTGGAGCTTAGTCCTAGCTCGGGGGTGACCCACTGCTGAGAGTGATGAGTAGCATGGTATAAGGCTGGGAGGTTCGTGGAAGGCCTGCACATGGTTGGTGGAATTACGCCAGTAATAAAAGATAAGTGTTAATTTTGTACTTAATTTATAAGTATATGCATGTCTGTGATGCTTATTTGTATCATGTATTTTGTTGTGCATATGAATTATTGTTAATGCCGGGGATTATTTATGTTATCAGTAATCTGGTGCTTACTCTAAGTTAAATGTGTTTAATATGACTTAAATGCATGTTATTAATTAAGTATGAGAATGATGTTGTTCCGCACAGTAGTGTTTTTCCAACCAGTGGGATGATGGCCGAGGAGTGTTACAGTAAGCGAGCGCTGGGTGGAGCACATGTGTGGGACATCGAATCAAGCTTTACGCCTTTGGTTACGGTACACGTGTGTAATTTCCTTTGTATATTGGTTGTAATTACATGTATATGAATATTGATTGATGTTTATGATATGATATTCCTGCACCATAGTTGGTAAATCCCGAAAGGTTGTTTTCTTCCAAAAATGTCATATTACTTATTTCTAAATGTTTTAGTTGTATTTTTAAAGAAACTAGATAGCGGCCTACACCAATTCTATGGTAACTAGGTTCCTCGTTCATCTTCAACACCTAAGACATTCACTATTTCCTGCTCGGCTAAAATTTTTACCTTAAGCTATAGATTTGATAAGATTCCAATTACTAGAGTGCCTTAACCTCATTGGATTCCTCATTGATATCAACCTTAACCTGTTATCTTATCGTTCTTGGAACAACAGGTTGAAGTTGTTAAAAACAAATTGATGTACAATCTGTGTAATTAGCGATCTAGTTCCTTTTCTTCTTGAGTATTCTTACGCCAGGCCCTTGCAAATGTTTTTTTGATCGGTGGCAAGCCCTCCCATATGCAGAATTGGAGGTTCTTGTCCCACATTGTTTTTTCAGTTCCATTAAAATATCATCCCTGGATGTTGACACAAACATCAACTGCAATATATAGAAGTTAAAAGCGTCATTGGTGAACCTGAATCTTTCAGGTTGGTTACTTCGCATGATGAACAATCTCAGGACCCCAACCTTTCCTGTGTTTTGATCTTTGTTTGTGTTGCGATTCGAGTTGTGGGACTGTGTTTCATTTTTATTTCCCTGAAATTTTTTCTTCCTGTTGGGTTTGTTACAAAACTCAATTTCTCCCGATTGATGTCGGTTCTGAGAAAATTCAGCCAGCATTTACGACAGCTTCTCCCGCAACGTTGTAATCCTACAATAAAATAAAATTGCATGGGAGAACTGTATGGCAACACAAGATCTACAACAAGACTCTCTGTAACTAACAATGGCATGGTAGGCACTGTAAACGTGTTAAAAAATAGTAGACACAATGTAGTATCGAGTTTTAAATTTCTACAATATTAATAGACCCAGAGTCTTTTCATAGATTGTCTAGGTTTCTGGTTTGGTTTCTTTTCGAAAATTCCAAATTATTTACTAAATACTTGGAAGAAATATTTTTGTTCACTTTTCAGTGGTATTTGTAAAGGATGATGCACCTACCTGCAGACTTATATGATAAACTCTAAAATCAACAGATCTTGGTCTGTTAGTGGTTTAAGATGTTCTATGATTAAAATGATTTTGTTACTTTGGTGCTTGTTTTGGAATCTAATTTCTATTTACTGTATTGCTCCAAATCTTATCCTAGGGAGTCTAGATTCAATAGAATACGATTCTAGCAGATTGCACATACAATGATTCGCTAAAAAAGTAGAAGGACTCGAAAGGACAACTCCTTGAAAAGGTTTCCAACACTCCCCTTGGACAAGATAGCATTATATCATGGGAGGTTTCTCTACTAATTTGTTATATGCCCTATAGATGAAATGCCAATTTCCTAAATACGCTGAAGTACTAGACTAGCATTTCCAAAAACAAACCTTAACTTTTATAATTATATGGTTATGCTACCCATGATCATAGAAATCAAGATTGTACCGTCAAGGTGATAATTCAACTCCCATGGGTCATTGAGCATCAGTATTTATGTGTAAAACCTGTTGATAAACATTTTATATGATATTGAAAATAATTATTTATATTAATGGGTAATTCTAATTACAGTTTTAAATTAAAACATATGGGCTGGGAGAAAAACAATTTTGTTAATGTCATTCTAGACCATTAGTATAAATTAATTTGGATGTTAGGATATAACTATTTTGAAAGGTGATGATTCAATGATGGTCGTGATCTTATGATATTTATCTAATGATGTGTTAATGGTTAATTATCTAAATATTGTTGAAGAAATTTTTATGTTTTCTTGTGAATTAGTTAATAAATATTGCACCTTGCATGACATTGAGTAAGGGTGTCCGATGTGTGGCCCCCTTATTTTTACTCACATTTTAAGAGTTGATTTCCTTGTAGGAATTTAGAACCTAAGAAGTAAAATTTATAGATGAGTTACTGGAATAATAAACCCTTGAATGGAAAGTATATGTTTCTTAAATATGGTTAGATGATTTTACTTTTAGATGGTGAGTGATTACTTATGTTGTGAATGAGTCCTTATGATGGTGAAATGCTAACTATTTACTTCTAGTCATTGCGCCAACTTAATTGTATTGAATATAGTCACCCTGCATTTTTTTTTTCTTTATTGTTTAGAGCACTTTCATCTATTGATGTCGTATAATGTATGACAATACAAGTTGGATTTCAGGCTCCTTGGATTTTATGTTGGGTTGAAGGTTTAGAATTTTTTTTTTTGCACATGGGTTCCTAGCACTTTGTCGCAATGTGGCGACGTGATGCCTTGTGATTGGGTTATGGCGTGCATTGATCGATAAATGCATATGCAATCTGGTTTAGGTTCATGCACCTCCCGATGTGGATGATGTTGTTGTATTTATGGTTGTTCTTGTTTCTGTAACATTTATTGTGATTGTCTCTCACTCGCAGGGAAGGTTCTAGTTACTAGTCGTCGAAGCTATTGTCTTTGGATTGATTAATGTTGTCTTTTAGCTTAATAGGCATGATCTTGTGTGTGTTGGGAAGGATGTAGGAACCTCCTCGTTCCACAGAAAAATTGCTAGCCTTGAGACCTTAAATGGTCAAAATCAATGGGAACCTAGGCTTGAGCATTTCTTAGGTGTCCTCGAGGTCCTAACCTTGCAGGTTAGGACGAACGATTAGTCATTTTTATTTGTCTAATTGATTTCCGTATGTTGCATCCAACTGTATGATGTGCTATTATGCTAGGTCATTAAGGTGTATGTTGCCTGAATTGTGTGTGTTGTGTTTGTCATCGATTTGCGTTGATTGATTGTTGTCGTGGTTACCTTCCTTGTAATGTACCTCAAATTTTCCATAAAAAAATAATTCTATGAGGCATTAATCTCAAAATTCATTTTATATGTTTGTCGATAAAGGGAAGAAATCTTCGTTCCTTTTATAATTTTTGGTGACGTAATTTAAGTTCATCCTACCACATGATGCCATTTCCATACCTGTCTATCTTACTTTAGATAGAAACTTATACAACTAATTCACCAAGGGTTCTAGTAATTCCCCTTTAGTCTCTAACCTACTCACCTATATACATACATATATATACACTAGATGAGACTTAGGACTTATAGTCTTAGTCTCTCTTTAAACAAGAGATTCCTATGTTTTGCGCGCAATACTATTTAGTTTGTCCTTTGAAATGAATATTTAATTACCATATATATATAGTCATGGGGACGGATATATACCCCACAGTTGAAAAGAAGTGGCGTAGTGATATGCGCTTAACATCAATATACATAGTCCTGATCATAGATGGGTTCCTTTACGAATTATCCATGATTAGTGATATTCCAATCCCTTTACTTAGCAGAGTTTGAGTAACAACATCTTGTGTTAACTTTGACTTAACTAAATAATGTTCCAACGAACCTTCTCTCGAACGATAAACTAATTGTAACAATGTAGTTGAAGTGTATGAGTTCCAACTCGACGAGTCATGGAGGGATTCATTTACTTCGCGAATTTCTTGATGTGAAAGAGTGGTCTACTGTCAGAAGGGAGTTAAGACTTTGCATCTATTGTTTAATGGTATTCCTGTGTGTGCGAGTTACGATGCTATCACCTGGCTCTTCATCCATTCCAATCATGCCAAATATTCCCTTGTCACATGGCTAGACCTCCCTTCGTACCTTCAATATTTAAACTGAGTAGTTAAGCTTCCTCTTAGGGTTTTAATGTGTTTGTTGTTTTCATTGTGGAGTCTTTCGGGAGGCTTTGCGTATTATTTTCTCACAGAAGCAGGCTACCAATTTGGGGAAAATGTTACCTGATGGAACGACATCGTCGTTCGCCCTCCCTGGTAAGCTTTTGTTAACACTGTGTTCTGGTTATTAAACGAGGTTTGTTTCTTTATTACAGTGGGTGAATCCTCATGTCAATATTACTTGTTTTTACTTAAATCTCCCATTATCATTATTCTTTGTAACTTTCCTGGACTGCTTCCCATTTCTGAATAAGAAGATGCTTATTGTAGATTTATTTTCTAACTTCTTGAGAAGTCTCAGCATACCAATCCCTTATCCTGACTTAGGGAATTTACACCTGCAATGTTTTATGGGTAAATTCAATTCGAGGGTTTCATGTCCCGATTGTCGTTATTTATTAATTTCTCTCTGCTGGTACATGCTGAGGTTTGATATTAAACCTTTTAAGAGGTTATGCATAGTATTAATCTGGAGTTAATTTCTTTTCATGTTGCAATTTCTTTCTTCCTTTTTTATAGAGAATGAATCCTTCCTTCTGTAGTTGTCAATAAATCCTTAACTGTTAGTCGTGCAGATAATGTCTCCTTAAGGTTTTTCCTTCTTGTCTAGTATGTTAAAGGAAATGTAGTTCTCTCTGTTTAAAAAAATCCCACTACCCCATAATACTCACGACATAGACGTTTGTATTTGTGGAGCTTCTTGTAATAATTAGGCTTTCCTCTGTCATTACGAGGTCTGTGTTTAAGTTACTCCATTTGAATTTAATAGTAGATTAACTCTACACTTATCATTGATTTATAATTGGCCTTTGTAATAGACATAATCGGTTCAGAAAGTGTTTAAACTCAGTCTTTTCTTGTAGCTCTTGTTCTCTATGTAATTTTTTGACATTGTGCCCTCGGCCTATTCACACAGTATCTTTTACAAAATTTATTTGTTAACTATTAGCACTGCTGATTTCATTTCATAAGCCAATGATTATGTGATTGGTACAAACACTAATGATGGGCCCCTTTGCTATGAGGGTACCCGTCAAGTGGACCTTGCCTCTTCCACCCCTTCCGTGATCGTGGACGGCGTCTTCAAGCATGTGAATAGGAGGTTCGGCCTTTTCTACAAGCCTGAGTTAAGTATAACCTATAGATACATGCTATTTAAATAGATTACATTGGTAATCAAATCCTAGATCTCTGCTGCAAATTCTTATTTCTATTAGGTAGGAACTAATGGAACTTCCCTTGTTTTCTTTTTCAGGGTTGGTGTAATGGAACATTCCGAATTCTGGACACTCCTCGCGCAAAATGTATTTGAGTTCCCTTTGTAAACTCTTCAGGAGTTCAAACAGTGAAGGCCACAGTTTTCAACCTAGATTAAATGATATTAAGTATAGATTCGCTTGACTTCCTGTAGTGGCTGGATAAAGAGAAATTCCCAAATTGTGGTAATGTATTCCACTTTTAGATTTAATACACAGTAACCATATAAGGCTTGGATGTCCTCTTGATTTTCTGGTCTGGTTGATATATGTAATAAATCATTTGAAGTGGAGCTTCAGGGCCTTTCATCCTGTCTATTTGAAATAATACAATGACTGTTTTAATGATTTTATTCAAATCTTAACACCATCCTGGCCCCTTCCTATACTTAAATTGTTTAAAGTAGACTATACCTATACTGTTTATGAAAGGAAAGACTTCTGTAATGAATTTCACCATGTCTTCTTAAACGTATTATATTGTCTTGATACTTCCTTGGATCTCATTTCTCATCTCAGATTTGCATGCTATTCTTTTTTTTTTGTCATTATGTATTCCAGAAAAAATTATACTAAGGCGTAGTTAGACTGTCATCTTATATTGAATTTTGGTATCTATTGTCTGTACAGTCTTAACTTACAGTCACACATTGTATGGGATTGAACTTATATATTTTTGGAAGGTCTACATTTTCTTTTGGAAATTGAATCTCAAGTGAAAGGAAACTAGAATATAAAAATGTTGTACAGACATATACGTGTATATATATATATATATATATATATATATATATATATATATTCGTATCATATATGTATCTATTACGCTATATGAGCCTGCAATGTTGTGTTACCTTAGTTCAATATTTTGTAAATACTGTGACTCTGTACTTTCCTTCAGCAGGATACACATGTATATTTTCTTTCTATTCCGTACATATATAGAGTTTCTCCTTGTTTCAATTTAGCATGTACATGAAATAAAAATCTCAATTAATTACTATGTTTTTCTGTATATAAATTTACTTACAGGAATGTAGGCATACGCTTGTGTATATATGGCTACACTATTCAGTTTCATTTACATAGTGTACATAGATAATTCTTAAGCTGTGATTGCAATTTAGTTGAGAGGTTTTTCACCTACATTTTATCTCATTACAATAGTAATCTAACTCACAGAACCATACTTTCAGAAGCTTTACCAAGCAATTCTTTCAACTAGTATCACACAGAAATTAACATTCACTCAACAATAAGACACAACAAAGATAATTCATTCAGAACTAGTTTAGAGGCATTCTGTCAGTTCTTAAGTTCAATGGCATTCAATTCGATCTTTCATCCATAGTATAACTTCGATTCAAAATTAACAGATGCATTCTATCAAATATTTAACTATATAACATTCATCCATAGAAGGGATAGAATAACATATCGTATCCGGTACGCTGAAAGACAAAGGGAACAACCACGTTCCTCCCAACCTTAGAAAAGGGAAGCCAAATCACTTGTCCTGTTCACCCCTATTCTGACCATGAAACCATAATGGCTAACTCAGAAATCCTCCTTATCAAATGTCTTTCAGTTTCAACAGTCTTCTCTTTGCTTCACACTCAGCAGGTAATGTTCATAACTACAATAAATCAATAATTTTCCCCAGCATACTAGGCAGTGTCCCGCCTCCTCACATATGCTATATATCCAAAAGAAAAAGTGCCTAGGTCTTTTTCCCTCTTGGTAATTTTAGCAGCTTTCCAAATCCCTGATTTTCAGGGGCTGCCCATTGCCAAATTCTGGATTTTCCACTTGTAACAATCAGCCCTGAGGTAGTTCCAACATGTTCCCCACTCATGGAGCCATGGCCAACTGATTTCAACATGGTTGTTCCATTTGTCCTCCAGCAATAATTATAAAATATTTTGTTTCATACAAGTGTCATAATCAAATACTTAGTTGGGTCAAATCAAATCTCTTCCCAACAATCATAATCATTAATTACAATTAACCAAATTCAAAATTCAAAATTTCCATAAATGGAAAAAAAATTCCAATTTCGAATTTGCCAAAAACAGAAATTAATTTCCTAAGAAATTTCCAACTTAAAATAATTTATTTTTGGGGATGTCACATACTTTCCCCCTTCAATAAAACACTGTCCTCAATGTTCATTCCTTTCTTGGAATAGGGTTGGATGATATTTCCGCAAATCTCCCTCCAACTCCCAAGTGGCCTCCTCAGGGATAAAGTGCTTCCATTGCACCTTTACTTGAGCAACGACTCTGTTCCGAAGTGCTATTTCTCTCCGGTCCAGAATGCGCAGAGGTTCCACCTAGAACTCACTGTCTGGTTCCACCTACACCAAGTTCCAATCGATCATATGAGTAGGGTCATGCACATAATTCTTTAACAAGGAAACATGAAATACATTATGAATTTTTAGATTGGCTGGAAGTGAAAGTTGGTATGCTATGGGTCCAATTCGAGCTAATATATCGAAGGGCCCAAAAAACCTGGGTGCCAAATTGGCACAGTTCCCTAGATTTAGTGAACTCTTTCGTGCTTTAACTTTTAAGAAAACATGGTCTCCCACTTGAAACTCCAAGTGTCTTCTTTTCTGGTCCGCATAATTTTTCTATCTGTCTTGTGCCTCTTTTAAGTTCTTTTGTACCTTTCTTACTGTACTCTCCATTTATTGGAGCATCGCCGATCCAACCATGAGTATTTCAATTGGGTTATCCCGGCTAATTGGAGTCGTACACTTTATGCCGTACAATACCTCGAAGGGGCTCAATTTAGTCGAAGTTTGGTACCCATTGTTATATGCAAATTCTACCAAGTGCAGGTAGTCTTCCCACTTGCTTGGTTTTGTTCTTATGTACATGAAGAGAATATCTTCTATGATTTGGTTTGTTCGTTTAGTCTATCCATCCATTTGTGGATGATAACTCATGTTGAAATTCAAATTAGTATTTAACCCTGCAAACGATTATTTCCAAAAAGAAGATGTAAATTTTACGTCTCTATCCGAAATCACCATTTTAGGAATACCATGTAGTCTAAAAATTTCTTTCATGAATATTTCAACGATGTTAATAGCTTTAAAAGTAGACTTTATAGGAATAAAGTGTGCATACTTACTAATTTTATTGATTACCACCATAATAGAATCATTATGTTTTTGATTTTTAGGAAAACATGTAATAAAGTCCAGTGATATAGTCTCCCATTTCCATTCCGGCGCCGATAAGGGATGTAATAGACCGGCTGGATTCTGGTGTTCGTCTTTTACCTACTGACAATCTTGACACTTAGCTAAGTATTCTGCTGTTTCACCCTTCATATTAGGCCAATGAAATAATTTTCTAAGTGTTGTTATCATTTTCTAGTACCCTAGATAACCAGAATATGGTTTCTTATGCACTTCATCCATAACTGTTAACTTTAATTCTGCCGAATTTGGTATGTATATTCTATTTTTAAATCGTAGTAGACCATTTTTATCAATACTCAGATCTGATTTGTCTGAATTCCCTATAGCGTCCTGTAATTATGCCACTTTTTTAGTGCACTTCTCGTATTTATTACCTGCGGTCTTTATCCTCTATTCAAGATTTATTTCTTCCCTCCTAACATTTATTTCAAATAACCCATGATCTCTTCTACTTAAAGCATCAACTACTTTATTTTCCTTACCCTTGATATGTCTTACCTCAAAGTCGAATTCCCTCAAGAAGGCTAGCCACCTTGCTTGCCTTGCATTAAGGTCTGGCTGACTAAATAGAAATTTCTGACCGCTGTTGTCAATCAATAACAAAAACTTTCTGCCCATTATGTAGTGTCACCACATTTTTAAGGCGTGTATTGCAGCTTCCAATTCTAATTCATGAGTGACGTAGTTTTGCTCGTGGTCCTTTTTGGACTCATAGAAAATAACATGCCATTTTTCAGTTAGGACATCACCTAGTCCTTCTTTACTCACATCTACACAGATGGTGAAGTATTTGTCCGGATCTACTACCTTTAAAATGGGTGCGGTTGTTAACAATTCCTTTAACTTATTAAAACTATCTTGACACTTCTGTGACCAGTTGAACTTGGTCTCCTTCTTTTGTAATGATGTGATAGGGTAAGTAATTTTGGAAAATCCCTCTATAAATCTATGATAATATCCGGTGATTCCCATGAAGGACCGGATATCCACTACATCCTTAGGTATCGACCATTCCATGATGGCTCTTATTTTCTCAGGGTCGACTGCAATGCCTTCTACAGATATTACATGTCCTAGGTACTGTATTTTCTTTTGATAAAATCACACTTATCGAATTTAGCATACAGTTTGTGCTTCCTCAAAGTTTGCAGAACTATTCTTAAGTGCTCTTTGTGTTCTTATTTTGTTTTTAGAATAGACTAGAACATTGTCAATAAATACCAATATGAACTTGTCCAATTACTGACTGAAAATACTGTTCATTAAACACATAAACTTGGTTGGCACATTAGTGAGTCCGAAAGGTATAACTACAAATTCGTAATGTCCATATCTTGTTCGAAAAGTTGTTTTCCTTATGTCCTCATATTTTATCCTAACTTGTTGATAACCAGATCATAAATCCAACTTTGAAAATATCCTTTCCCCATCTACTTGATCGAACAAATCATTTATCCTAGGTAAGGGGTAATTGTTCTTAATAGTCATTTTGTTTAATTTTCTATAATCGATACACAATCTTAGAGTGTTGTCTTTCTTTTTCACAAAGAGGACTAGTGCTCCCCATGGTGAAACACTCAGTCTGATATACTCTTTGTCCAATAATTCCTGTAGTTGAATTTTTAGTTCTGTCAATTCCTACAAACTCATTCGGTAAGGTGTTTTAGTGATAGGGGCTGAACCAGGTAGCAGGTCGATAGAAAAGTCCATCTCCCTTCTAGGGGTTAATTTAGGTATTTCATCAACAAACACATCTCTGAAATCATGTAGAACAACAAATTCCTCCAAGTTGGGTTTATCTTCTTTTTCTAACAGGCTTGTTACTTGGATGGCGTAGACTTGACAACCATTTCTCATGCATTTCTTGAATTGCATTGCTGAAACTTGTCTAACCGATATTGGTTTTTGTATACCTTGAACCGTCCTAGTGGTCTCATTTTCATTTTTATACTTAAGTGTCTTTTCATAACGATATAACACTTCTTTATGCCTTTTTAACCAATCCATTCTGATAATTACATCATAAGATCCTAGCGGTAGAATGTTCAGATTTGTCCTTATGTTTTGGCCACCTAAACTGAACTCATAATCAATAATACAGTCAACCACTTTCCTTTTAGTTCTTGTTGCTAGTTGTAATAGCCATGATTTTTCATGTCTCATTTTCTTAAGTTTATTTGAATCCACTATACCAGAAGTGATATAACTTAACGTAGCTCCAGGATCAATTAAAACAAAAATTTGATTGTTATTGATTTTACCTTCAATTTCCACCACATAGGACTAGTGGTCAGCTTGTCGACCATCCATGACTACATTTATCCAATACAAGCTTCCGCCCACATCTCCCACCGTCGAGGCTTCTTGCAAATTGTGAACAACAGTTCTGGCTGCTGAATTTAAATGTGGATAGTTCCTCCTTAGATGAGGTTCTCCACATTCCCAACACTTTAATGGTTCATGGGGGCTGTCCCAAAACTTCTTTGTTCCCATATTTATCGGTTTACCGCCGCCTTGCGTATTTGGATTGTTGGAGTGAAAATATTTCCTTGGAAATATTTTTTCTGTGTTCCGATAAGGAGATGGCTGGTATCCCTTCTTCCGCTCATTCATTTGGTCTTGTTTCTTATCCATCCAAGCTTTGGGAAATTATGTTGTTTGTATTGTTCGTAACACATTCGAGCTTTCCTGAATAATTCACTCGAGAAATTGGGGTTATCAAACTCGATTATGTCTTTGTGATACTATGGTAAACAACCTAGGAACTGCTGGATTTTTACTTTGTCCTCCCAGATATAAGGTATGAACCTTAGTAATTCCAAGAATTTTTTTATCAGATCCTCCATAGCCATTTGACCAAGTCATAGCTCATAAAAGTTTTTTGTTTTTCTTTCATAGTAACTTTCCGATAGGTACCATTTCTTGAAATATTTCTTAAAGTCTAACCATTCCATCTATTTCTCTTTTAGGCCCTTGGCCAATTTCAGATCTTGCCACCAAATGATGGATTTTCCTTTTAGGTTATAGATAGCCATTATAACCTTCATATTGCTAGAATAGTTGTAGATCTAGAAATACTTATTGATGTCTAATAACCATGCTTCAACTTCCTCCCCTATTCTAGATTCCCCATCAAAGTTAGCGGGTTTGATTTTCTTAAATTCTCCCTCAAGGTGATCTACTTGTTTTCTTTTTATGTTAGGTTTTGTTTTACCTTCAACTGAAGGTGTACCTTCAGATAAAGTTTCCCCTTTTTCTACTTCAGGACTAGAATTCTTGGAGGCCCTTTTATTGACCTCCTCTTCATGGTTCTCGTCCTTTGGGATTTTCTTTGTCACTAGACTACACAACAAGACTTCATTTATTTCTTGCTGCTCTTGATGTGCCTTCTTCAGTTTCTCATTATCTTCTTTGAAAACTTGTAGCTCAACGATGATATTTCTCATCATTTCCATAACTGCAATGGGTGATCTTCCATCACTATTCTGTCTCGGATCTTCATGAGGTATTTGTTCAGGATTCTCCTCAAGTCTGATTTCTGTGTCATCCTGGGTTACCATGATTAACAAAAAACAAAAAAAGGTTTTTTGTTTATCACAATAATGGTTTGTTAGTTTTTACATAAACAAAAATATGTGCTAAGTAATTAATTTAGCCTTGTTCAAGGTCCAAGTGTTGTAACCTTTTCTCTGATACCATATGTAATGTACCTCAAATTTTCCATAAAAAAAAAAAATTCTATGAGGCATTAATCTCAAAATTCATTTTATATGTTTGTCGATAAAGGGAAGAAATCTTTGTTCCTGTTATAATTTTTTGTGACGTAACTTAAGTTCATCCTACCACATGATGCCATTTCCATACTTGTCTATCTTACTTTAGATAGAAACTTATACAGCTAATTCACCAAGGGTTCTAGTAATTCCCCTTTAGTCTCTAACCTACTCACCGATATACATAAATATCTATACAGTAGATGAGACTTAGGACGTATAGTCCTAGTCTCTTTTTAAACAAGAGATTCCTATGTTTTGCGCACAATACTATTTAATTTTTCCTTTGACATGAATATTTAATTACCATATATATATATATATATATATATATATATATATATATAGTCATGGGGACATATCTATACCCCACAGTTGAAAAGAAGTGGCTTAGTGATATGCGCTTAGCATCAATATACATAGTCCCGATAATAGATGGGTTCCTTTACAAATTATCCATGATTAGTGATATTCCAATCCCTTTACTTAAGCAGAGTTTGAGTAAAGAGATATTGTGTTAACTTAGACTTAACTAAATGATGTTCCAATGAACCTTCTCTCGAACGATAAGCTAGTTGTAACAATGCAGTTGAAGTGTACGAGTTCAAACTCGTCAAGTCATGGAGGGATTCATTTACTTCATGAATTTATTGATGTGAAAGAGTGGTATACTGTCAGAAGGGAGTTAAGACTCTGCATCTATTGTTTAATGTAATTCCCGTGTGTGCACGTTACGATGCTCTCACCTGGATCTTCGTCCATTCTAGTCACCCTAACTCTGCCCTCGTCACATGGCCCGACCACCCTTCATACCTTAAACATTTAAACTGAGTAGTTAAGGTTCCTCTTAGGGTTTTAATGTGTTTTCTATTTTCATTGTGGAGTCTTTCAGGAGGCTCTACGTATTATTTTCTCATAGAAGCAGGCTATTGATTTGGGGAAAACGTTACCCGGTGGAACGACATCACCATTCACCCTCCCTGGTAATTTTTTCTTAACACTGTGTTCTGGTTATTAAAAAAGGTTTGGTTCTTTATTACAGTAGGTGAACCCTCATGTCAATCTTACTTGTTTTTACTTAAATCTCCCATTATCGTTATTCTTTATAAATTTCCTGGTCTGCTTCCCATTTCTGAATAAGAAGATGCTTACTGTAGATTTATTTTCTAACTTATTGAGAAGTCTCGGCATACCAATCCCTTGTCCCGACTTAGGGAATTTACACCTGCAACGTTTTATGGGTAAATTCAATCCTAGGTTTTCATGTCCCTATTGTCGTTATTTCTTAAGTTCTCTCTGCTGGTATATGTAGAGGTTTGATATTAAACCTTTCGAGAGGTTACACGTAGTCTTAATTTGGAGTTAATTTCTTTTCACGTTGCAATTTCTTTCTTCTTTTTTCATAGAGAATGAATCCTTCCTTCTGTAGTTGTCAATAAATCTTTAACTGTTACTCACGCAGATAATGTCTTCTTAAGGTTTTGCCTTCTTGTCTAGTATGTTAAAGGAAATGTAATTCTCTGTGTTTTCGAAAAATCCACTACCCGAGAATACTCATAGCATAGACGTTTGAGTTTGTGGATGTTATTGTAATAATTAGGTTTTCCTCTGTCATTACGAGGTCTGTGTGTAAGTTACTCCATTTGAATTTAATAGTAGATTAACTCTGCACTTATTGTCAATTTATAATTGGCCTCTATAATAGACATAATTGGTTTGGAAAGTGTTTAAACTCAATCTTTTCATGTAGATCTTGTTCTGTGTGTAATTGCTTGACATTGTTCCCTCAACCTATTCACACAGTATATTTTACAAAATTTACTTGTTAACTATTAACATTGTTGATTTCATTTCATAAACCAATGATTATGTGATTGGTACCAACACTAATGATGGTCCCCTTCTCTTCGAGGGTACCCGTCAGGTGGACCTTGCCTCTTCCACCCCTTCCATGATCGTGGATGACGTCTTCAAGCATGCGCAGGGGAGGGTCGACCTGCTCTACAGGCCTGAGTTAAGTATAACCTATAACTGCATGCTATTTAAATATATTACACTCGTAATCAAATTCTAGATCTTTGCTACAAATTCTTATTTCTATTATTTAGGAACTAATCAAAGTTCCCTTGTTTTCTTTTTCAGGGTTGGTGTAACGGAACAATCCAAATTCTGGACACTCCCCATGCGAAAGGTATTTGAGTTCCATTTGTAAACTCTTCAGGAGTTCACATAGTGAAGGCCACAATTTTCAACCTAGATTTAATGATATTAAGTATAGTTTCGCTCGACTTCCTGTAGTGGATGGATAAAGAGAAATTCCCAAATTGTGGTAATGTATTCCACTGTTAGATTTAATACACAATAACCATATAAGGCTTGGATGTCCTCTTGATTTTCTAGTCTGGTTGATATATGTAATAAATCCTTTGAAGCAGAGCTACAAGGCCTTTCCTCCTATCTATTTGACATAATACAATGACTGTTTTAATGATTTTATTCGAATCTTAACACCATCTTGGCCCCTTCCTATACTAAATTGTTTAAAGTAGACTATAACTATACTGTTTATGAAAGGAAAGACTTCTGTAATGAATGTCACCGCGTCTTCTTAAACATATTATATTGTCTTTATACTTCCTTTGATCTCATTTCTCATCTTGGATTTGCATGCTATTCATTTTTTTCTGTCATTATTTATTCCAGAAAAAATTCTACTAAGGTGTAGTTAGACTGTTGTCTTATATTTCATTTTGGTATCTATTGTCTGTACAGTCCAAAATTACAGTGTTTCTCCTTGTTTCGATTTAGCATGTACATGAAAGAAACATCTCAATTAGTTACTATGTTTTTCTGTATATAAATTTACTTTCAGGAATGTAGGCATATGCTTGTGTATACATGGCTACACTATTCAGTTTCATTTACATTGTGTACATAGATAATTCTTAAGCTGTGATTGCAATTTAGTTTAGAGGTTTTTCACCTATAGTTTATCTCATTACAACAGTAATCTAACTCATAGAACCATACTTCCAGAAGCTTGACTAGGAAATTCTTTCAACTATTATCACATGGAAATTAACATTCACTCAGCAATAAGACACAATAGAGATAATCCATTTAGAAATAGTTTAGAGGCATTTTGTCAGTTCTTAAGTTCAATGGCATTCAATTCGATCTTTCTCCCATAGTATTACTTTGATTCAGAATTAACAGATGCATTCTATCAGATATTTAACGATAAAACATTCATCCAGAGAAGGGATAGAATGACATATCTAAACTAGTACGCTGAAAGACAAAGGGAACAACCATGTTCCTCTCAACCTTAGAACAAGGCAGCCGAATCACTTGTCTTGTTCACCCCCTAGCTTGACTATGAATCCATGAGGGCTAACTCGTAACTCCTCCTCAACAAATTCCAATTAGTTTCAACAGTCTTCTCCTTGCCTCACACTCAGCAGGTAATGTTTATAACAACAAGAAATCAATAATTTTCCCCAGCATACTAGGCAACATCCTGCCTCCTCACATATGCCATTTATCCAAAAGCGAAAGTGCCTAGGTCTCTTTCCCTCTTGGGAATTTTCACAGCTTTCAAAATTCCTGATTTTCAGGGGTTTCCCATGGCCAAATATGGATTTTCCACTTGTAACAATCAGCCCTGAGTTAGTTCCAACATGTTCCCCACTCATGGAGTCATGGTCAGCTGATTTCAACATGGTTGTTCCATTTTTCCTCCAACATTAATCATAAAATATTTTGTTTCATACAAGTGTCATAATCAAGTAGTTAGTTGGGTCAAATCATATCTCTGCCCAACAATCATAATCATTAATTACAATTAACCAAATTCAAAATTCATAATTTCCATAAATGGCAAATATTTTACAATTTCAAATTTGCCAAAAACAAAAATTAATTTCCTAAGAAATTTCCAACTTAAAAACAATTTATTTTTGTGGATGTCACATTCCTTCTTTAAAAAGAAAAAAAGTGCACTTGTTATGCATATCATGTTTTCGTAATGATGGGGTTTGTTACATATGGTATCATAGTCGGTTCGACCCGCGACTTGGGATCACTATGGCTTCAATTGATTAGATATTTTTTTATAAATGTCGCTAATTAAATTGATTTGTATTCATGCAGTTAATCATTGTTAGAGGATGCCGCAGAGGAAGATGAAGGGGTACTAGGGGAGGAGGCCCGATGCCCCTAGTAGCATCCACGCCCGAGGGGTCTAACCCCCCAGGGAGATGAACAGGTTGTCGGGTAGGAACAAATAGTTGTGGGTGATGTGGTTGGGATGATGAGGTCCTTTCAGAGGATGTATGAGGCACTGATCATCCATTTGGATAAAGATGAGTCTAGGGAACAAAAACCTCTTGAGGGTCCACCACGCGCTCCAGTTGGTACTGGTAGCATTCACCGCGAACTTGAGAAGGTCAAATTTCTGGAGTTCTTTGGTGCCCTGAATGGCGCAACTGCCTAGGAATGGTTGGAGAATATGGTGACGTTCTTTGCACTTCGTGACCATAACTCCAACATGAAGGTCCACATGGAGGTATTTCAACTAAAGGGGAGCACTCTTCTATGGTGGAAGACACTCCTTCTGCAATTGAACATGGTAGTTGAATACATGTCATGGGAATTGTTTGAGGAAAGGTTCTGGGAGAGGTATCTATCTGAGGAATTCATTGAGAGTCATCTATACGAGTTCAATGACTTGTGATAGGATGACTGTACGGTGCCCGAGTATGAGGCTCGTTTCATGGAGCTGCTTCGGTATTCTCCACACCTGAATACCGAGAAGCTTAAGGTCAACAAGTTCATATTTAGCCTTAATATCAACATTCATGCAAAGGTTAGGATTTTGATGGCTCAAACCATGTATGATGATGTCAAGAAGTCCCTCATTGTAGAGGAGGATCTTATCAATGGGGGTCAGAGTAGGAGTCCAATGAGACCAGTGGTATATGTGTGATTTGGTGCGCTGCAACATCAGACACCAACTAGACATTCATTGGGATTTTGAGGCACTCAAGGAGGATCCACATACACTACACCATGATGACCAGTGCCTCAAGAACAAAATCCTTACAGAGGACCACAACAACAACAACAACATCGACCACGAGAACATCATTTTAGGCCTGTTCAGCAGAACAAACCACGGTTCTAGGATGTTGTGTCGTCAACTTCTACTTCGGGTACCAGTAGTACTAGACTGAAGAAAGTGTACTGGACATGTGGAGAGCCACATTACCAGCATGACTGCCTAGTGGAGAGGACTATATCATCTGGATCAGTCGGACCCACTACCATGGAAGATTTGGGAAAGGCCCATTGGATTCATTCAATGGTGAATAACTGCCAGGAAGAGCACCATTCGACTATTATCAAGACATCAGGTACCGTTAGCGACCAAAGACTTAGTATTTTGATAGATCTAGGTGCTACAGAGAGTTTTGTTTCTGGTGCAATGCTAAAAATAATTAAGGTAAAGGAAGTCAAACAGGACGAGTTTAGCTTTGTAGAAATGGCTTCGAGAGACAAACAAAAGGTTGGAGGGAAGGTTACGAGATGTAGCCTTAACCTGGGAGAGTTTTTCATGAGGGACAACCTGTATGTCATGATATTAGAATCTTATGATGCTATGATTGGTATGGACTGGTTGGAATCCAATGAGGCGATACTCAACTGTAAGATGAAACGATTGAGCTTGGTCGATGATGAGGGATAGAGATGCGTGATTGTAGGTTGGAACTAGGGAGTTTCCCTGAGGTTCATCTCTTCCTTGCAACTATGAAAGAGCATGCACAAGGGATGTAAGCTATATGCAATCCTTGCATTAAATGAGAAGGGTGTAGTGGAATGTCTAGAAAACCTTCCGGTGGTGCGAGATTTTGCGGATGTCTTCCCCGAGTAGTTACCCGGGATGCTGCTGGAGAGGGAATTGGAATTTACCATCAACCTAAAACTAGGAACTGAACCGATAGAGAGAACGCCTTATTGAAAGCTGATCCCTAAGTTACAAGAGTTGAAAATGCAATTGAAGGAGTTGTTAGACCCAGGACTTATACGTCAAAGTGTGTCACTGTGGGGTGCACCTGTTATTTTCATATGGAAGAAGGATGGGTTGTGGAGACTCTGCATTGACTACCGTGAATTAAACAAGGAAACGATCAAGAATCAATATCTGTTTCCAATGATTGATGATCTATTTGATCATATGAAAGACATTATGATGTTTTAAAAGATTGACTTGAGATCAAGGTATCAATAGTTACAGATCAAGGAGGACGACATCCCTAAGACTACCTTTAAGATGAGGTTTGGACATTACAAGTTTATTGTTTTACCATTTGGACCGACGAACATCCCAGGGGTATTTATGAGTTTGATGAACAGGGTGTTCCGTGAATACTTAGAAAAGTTCATTTAAGTATTCATTGATGATATTTTGATTTACTCTCAGATCATGAAGGAGCATGAAGAGAACTTGCGCATCATACTACAGTGTCAATGAGAGAACAAATTGTTTGGGAAGCTGGTGAAATGCTCATTTTATCAACAAAAGATTCACTACTTAGGGCATGTCATCTCTGACGAAGGTATCGTTGTGGATCCAACAAATTTCAAGGCTATTATGGAATGTCCTGCACCGAAAAATCTTCCAGAAGTGCGTAGCTTCATGGGTTTAGTGGGATACTATCGATGGGTCGTCGAGGGTTTTTCAAAGATAGAAAATTCAATCATAGAATTGTAGAAGAAGGACAATAAGCTTGTTTCCACCAAGAAATGCACGGAGGAATTTCAGAGGCTCAAGGAGTTGTTGAAGACAACACTGATACTAAAGGTCCCTGACATAGACGTGGAATTCTTGGTATGCACTGACACATCCAAGGAAGGCTTAGGCAAAGTCTTGATGCAAGACAATAGAGTGATCACTTACATATCGAGAAAGTTGAGAAGGCATGAGGAGAACTATGCGACACACGATTTGGAGTTGTTAGACATTTTTTATGCCTTGAGAGTTTGGAGACTCTAACTTATTGGATGAAAATTTGAACTAAAAATGGACCATTGTGGTTTACAACACATATTTACTCAAAGCAACTTGAATGCGTGAAAACGACGTTGGTCGAAATTGATTAGCGAGTACGATTTCGAGATTACTTACATAAAATGAACAATGAATAGAGTGGTTGATGCGTTGAGTCAGAGACCACACATATTTTTGGTGATGCCTCTTCAGATGAATCTACGTGAAAATATTCTAATTTTATAGTGAAATGATGGCTGGTACAAAGAGATCAAGGATTTTATTGGACAAAACACAATGATGGTACCAAACCTTGAGGGATTTACTGTGGACAACAAAAAATTATTGATATTTGAAATTTGAATTTAAGTATCGCCCAACGATGAGTTCAGGAGTTTGATCTTAAACGAGGCTCATAGAGTAGTGTACATGGCTAATCTTGGAGTCATGAAGATGAGGGAAGACCTTAAACCTTTATTCTTCTGGGAAGGAATGAAGGTAGACATAGTCAACTATGTGGCGAGATGTCTAGAATGTCAATAGCTGAAGGATTAACATAGACATCTAGAAGGATTACTACAACCACACACTATTTCAGAATCAAAATGGGAGGTAATTTTGATGGATTTCATTATTGGATTTCCACTGACGATAAGGAGACACGACTCAATTTTTGTGTTAGTCGACACTCTTATGAAGAGTTCTCATTTTATTCCTGTGTGTACGACATATTAAGAACCTAACATAGCTATAGTTTTCATTAGAGAGACAGTGAGGTTTCATGGTGTTCCTAGGAGGGTTATATCCGGTAGAGGATCGGTTTTTACAAGACGATTTTGGACTAGTTTCCAAGAGGCCTTGAGAACCCAACTTAAATTTAGTTTTGCGTATCACCTGGAGACAGACGGGAAGACTGAACAAACAAACCAAATCTTGGCAGATATGTTGTGTATGTACGTTATGGATCAAGAGAAGCGTTGGGAAGAATTCTTGCCACTGGTATAATTTGCATATAACAACAGTTATCAAAGCACCATTAAGATGGCGCCTTTTGAGTTTCTTTACAGGAAACCATGTCAGATTCCTTTGATTTGGGATCGACTTGAGGACAGGGTCCTGGTGGGACTAGAAGCAATCCAAGAAATGGAATATCAAATGAAAATAATAAGACAAAGGATCAAGGAAGTGCAGAATCGACATAAGAGTTATGTCAATGCGCATCATGTCAACCGTAGTTATGAAGTTTGCGATCAAGTCTTCTTGCGAGTGAAACCCCATAAGAGTTCGATCAAGTTTGGAAAGGGTGATAAAATCTCTCCCATGGTTGTGGGACCCTTCAAGATTGTGGAAAAGAAGGCGCCCATGGCTTATTGACTAGCCTTGCCTGATTCTTTGAAGCACATGCATGATGTTTTTCACGTAGATGTTTTGAGACATTATGTTAGTGATCCTACACATGTTATTGACATGATTTCCTTGCAGGTATCAGATGAGGGTGCACTCATGACAGAGCCAATCCATATCTTGGACCATTGCCTTCAAAAACTACAATGTCGAATAGTAGATCAGGTCAAGGTCTAGTCGGACAACTATAGTCCATAGTCGGCGACCTAGGAGGATGCATATGATATGCGTCAGTAGTTTTCATTTTTGTTTGATAGATAGACATATGATACCATGATACACTTTATTTCAGCACTTACATACTATGAAATTTCAAGACAAAGTTTAAAATAAGAGGGGGTGTATGTAACATCCTGCTCTTGCACACACTAAGCGGACTTATTCTTTGAGGAAACTTTCATGAAAGTGATCTGGGTCATTATACTATTGGTTGTTTTGATTATTATTATTATGAGATATTGTGGATTTGATGATATGTTATTTTTTTATTTATTTACATCGACAAGTGCTATTGACTAGGTGCTCCTGAGTGTGCAGGGCTCTGGACGTTAGAGGATTATGAGGCATCGATGAAACTCCTTGGACTTTGGATCGAGTCAAGGAGTGGACTGTTAGGGTTTGAATGTTGTTGATGTGACATATGTACATATGATTAGATATTATGATATTGATTGTTATCGCTGACATGTTTCATTGAGGGATGCAGGCTGACGATATATTTCCAACCAAAATCACATTTGGAGTAAAGGGGTCACGCATGACAACTAGAGACATTGAGGGAGAGGTGTGGAAGCAACCCTTCCACAACTTACTATCACTCCTGTCGTGGCTCGAATTGTAGGTTAATGATTACCTAGTTCGAGAATAGCCACGATGTCATGAGAGAAGACTGTGACAGTCACTCACGATGATTCTAAGGGGCACACAATAAGGAAGGATCCTTATTCATTATAGGCCCTTAGTCTCCCACAAGATCACCTAACAGAGTATTGACTCTAGAGGTTTGACGTCTACCAAATTCATTCAAGAGGCGAGTGGCACCCTTGGCACACATAGTTCATCTTGAAGGGCATGTAGTGCAAATAAAACAAGAATGAAAGCGAGTGGCACCCTTGGAGAAAGTAGTGTGTCTTGAAGGACACGTTGCGATTTGAACTCAGGTAAGTTAATAAACCTAGTACCTAGAAAACTATGCCTCCTTAGGAACTGGTTGGCCTTAAAATAGATGATGGTATGAGTAAAGTTTAATAACTAATTGTTCCCTTAAAAAATGTTTCCGAACCTAGTAAAATTAAAACCTAGGTCTAAGTAAAACCTTTGAACAAAAAAAAAACAAAAAGCTAATTAGACATATAACAAGAAGGGGGTAAAGAAAATTCAAGATTTATTAATTAAAGTAAATTTTTTAATGAAGGTTTATTTATTAAAATGGGGTAAATGGTTGTTTGTCTAAACTTGATAATTATGAACTTAATTAAAAAGGGGGAAACTTAAAGAAAAAGGGAAACTTAAAGAAAAGGGAAAACTTAAAGAAAAAGGGGAATGTCTAACTTAGTAAGGAATCTAGCCTTGGAACTTTCTATTTATGAACTCATCTAGGATTTAAGTAAGATGCAAGTCATTTAAGAATTGTAAGGGAATAATGGGACACTGAGGAGCGTTTTTAGGAATGTTTTTAGGTGGGTGAGAAAAATAGGAAAATTTAATTAATTAATAAATTGATTTTCTCGTCCAACTAGGGGATCGAGCGGCATGTGTATGCGGTAGGTTTTTCCTAATTAAATAAATGAAAAAGGAATCTAATGAGGGTTTGGGAAACTAATCACTTGAAAAATATATGAAAAGGATGGTGGAGGAGGAGGATGGATCACATCTAGTTTGTGTAAGGTTACACTGCCAAAATTCTATCTTGACTGAATTTCTCTTGTGGGAGTTGGATATCTAACTCGAATAACGAGTGGTAGCTCGACCTTGAGAGGCGATATGGGTACTAGCATTCTTTGGTATTGTGTGCATGGCCCCTTTGTGGCTCGGGGGGGCTCAGGGGGAAGAAGAGTACCCCTAGCGTTGGCTGGGAGGTACCGGTGAGGTCTTATCGGTCGACAAGAAGGAGCTGGATGAAGCGCACAAGCGGGACATCGACTCAATATTTACACCTTCAGTGACGGTATGCATGTGTAATTTGATTTGTATATTGGTTCTAATTACATGTATATGAATATTGTTTGGTTTTTATAATACAATATTCTTGCACTATAGTTTCTAAATCCAAAAAGGTTGTTTGCTTCCAAAAATGGCAGATTACTTGTTTCTAAATGTTTTAGTTGTGTTTCTAAAGAAACTAGATAGTGCCCTACACCAATTATATGGTAAATAGGTTCCTTGTTCATCTTCAACACCTGATACATTTACTATTTACTAAAGATTCAAGGCGTGCATTACCTTTAATACTTTATGATTTGTTTATGTGGAAATCTCATTTCCTCCACTGGCAAATAGGCCTTGGCCCTACTCGGCTAAAAGTTTTGCCTTAAGCTACAAAAGTGAAAGGATTTCTGTTACTAGAATGCCTTAACCTCATATGCTTCCTCGTTGATATCAACCTTAACATGTTATCTTCTCATTCTTGGAATAGCTTGTTGAAGCTATTGAAAAGAAATTGATGTACAATATGTGGTAATTAGCGATCTAGTTCCTTTGCTTCTTGACGATTCTTGCGCTAGGCCCTTGCAAACATTTTTTTGATCGATGGAAAGGCCTCCCATATGCAGAAATGGAGGTTCCTTTCCAACAGTTTTCTTCAGTTCCATTAACATTTCATCCTTGGATGTTGACACAAACATCAACTGCAATCTACAAAAGTTAAAAATATCATTGGTGAACCTGAATCTTTCAGTCTGGTCACTTCGCATGCTGAACTTGCTCAAGACCCCAACCTTTCTTGCATTTTGATATTTGTTTGTGTTGTGATTTGAATTGTGGGACCGTGTTTAATTTTTTTTCCCTGAAAAATTTGCTTCTTGTTGGGTTCGTTACAAAACTCAATTTGTCTCGATTGATGGCGGGTGTGAGAAAATTCATCCAGTGTTTACAACAACTTCTCTCACAATGTTGTAATCCTGCAATAAAATAAAACTGCATGGGAGAACTATATGCTAGCACAAGATATGAAACATGAATCTCTGTAACTAAGAATGACATGGTAGACACTATATACATATTAAAAAAACAATGGACACAGTGTAGACCTAGATTCTTTTCATAGCTTGTCCAGGTTTTTGGTTTGGTTTCTTTCTGAAAATTCTAAATTATTTACTAAATACTTGGAAGAAATATTTGCGTTCTCTTTTCAGTGGTATTAGTAAAGGATGATGTGCCTACCTACAGAGTTATAGGATAAACCCTGAAATCAACAGATCTTGGTTTGTTAGTGGTTAAGATGTTCTATTATTAAAAGGATTTTGTTCCTTTGGAGTTTGTTTTGGAATCTAATTTCTATTTACTGTATTGCTCCAAATCTTATCCTAGGGAGTCTAGATTCAATAGAATACGATTCTAGCATAATGAACATACGATGATTCGCTGAAAGAGTGGAAAGACCTGAAAGGACAACTCCTTGAAAAGGTTTCCAACACTCCCCTTGGACAAGATAACATCAGATCATGGGAGGTTTCTCTACTATTTTTTTATATTGCCTATAGATGAAATGTTGATTTCCTAAATATGTTGAAGTACAAGACTCACATTTCCAAAAATAGACCTTAACTTTTAAAATTATATGGTTATGCTACCCATGATCGCAGAAATCAGGATTGTACTGTCAAGGTGATAATTCAACGCCCATGACAAAGTGATAATTCAACGCCCATGGGTCACTAGGCATTAGTATTTATGTGTAAAACCTGTTGATAATAAATTTATAGGATATTGAAAACAATTATTTATACTAATGGGTAATCCTAATTAAAGTTTTAAATTAAAACATATGGGCTGGGAGAAAAACAATTTTGTATGTCATTCTAGACCATTAGTATAAATTAATTTGGATGTTAGGATATAAATGTTTTGAAGGGTGATGATTCAATGATGGTCATGATCTTATGATATTTATTTAATGATGGGTTGATGGTTAATTATTTAAATATTTTTGAAGCAATTTTTATGTTTTCTCATGAAGTAGTCAATAAATATTGCACCTTGCATGACATTGAGTAAGGGTGTCTGATGTGTGGCCCCCTTCTTTTTACTCGCATTTTAAGAGTTGTTTTCCTTGTAGGAATTTAGAACCCAGGAAGTAAAATTTATAAATGAGTTACTGGAATAATAAACCTTTGAATGGAAAGTATATTTTGCTTAAATATGGTTAGATGCTTTTACTTTTAGATGGTGAGTGATTACTTATGTTGTGAATGAGTTCTTATGATGATGAATTTATAATTATTTACTTCTATTCATTGCGCCAACTTAATTGTATCAAATAAAGTCACCCTTCATTCTTTTTTCTTTATTATTTAGAGCGCCCTCGTATAAGAGAGTCGTATAATGTATGACAGTACAAGTTGGATTTCAGGCTGGTTGGATTTTATGTTGGGTTGAAGGTTTAGAATTATTTTGTTTGTGCATGGGTTCCTAGCGCCTTGTCGCAATGTGGTGACGTGATGACTTGTGATTGGGTCATGGCGTGTGTTGATCGATAAGCACATATGGAACCTAGATTAGGGTCATGCACCTCCCAATGTGGATGATGTTGTTGTATTTAAGGTTGTTCTTGTTTTTGTAACATTTATTGTGATTGTCTCTCGCTTCCTGGGAAAGTTCTAGTTACTAGTCGTCAAAGTTGATGTGTTTGGATTGATTGATGTTGTCTTTTATCTTAGTAGGTGTGATCTTGTGTGTGTCGGGCGAGATGTATACACCTCCTTCTTCCTAAAAATAGTCGTCAGCCTTGAGACCTTAAATGGTAAAAATGGATGGGAACCTGGGCTTGAGCGTTGCTTATGTGTCCTGGAGGTCCTAACCTTGCAGGGTAGGATGGGTGGGTATTCGTTTTTATTTTTTGTAATTGATTTTTGTATGTTGGATCCAACTGCATGATGTGCTAGTATGATGGGTCGTTAAGTTGTTTGTTCCCTGAATTGCGTGCATTGTGTTCGTCATCGAGTTGTGTTGATTGACTGTTGTCGTGGTTACCTTTCTTCTTTAAAAATAAATAAAACAAATTTCACTTGTTATGCATTGCATGTTGTCGAAACAACGGTGGTCGTTACAGATTCTTTCGGCCGAAAACTAGAGAATGAGACTGTATGTAGGAACCAGAGAATTCCCTCTAGCTGACCTAAAGTTTGGAGGTTGCGGACTTCTGCAAATACTCAAATGTTTCGAAAATGACACCAGCATTTGTGAAAATGAATTTCCTTTCAATTCCTATAATTTGTTTTCATTTTCATTATTTTTATCTAATTTTATTTATTTACTTTTAAAAATCACTGCATAATATTTTCATCTTACATTATTATTCAGTGAAATGAAATATTCGTATCTCTAAAAATACATAGTGAAAAATTTAGAAAAAATTATATTCATAATCCTTAAACTGTTCTTTTCAAAAGGGTATTTTTAGATTTTACTTTTAAGTAAAAATTAAGATAGATACAAGGTGGGGGAAAACATGTGTTTAAAATCTGCAATGTTTTCAGCTTGGTCAACTTAAAAAAATTCTAGAAATTATAATATTCATCCGTTAGATTCAAAATTATAGTCATAATAAAATAGAGTATCTGTAAATTGTTGCAATACATTTCGTTTGTTAAAACCAAAAGTTTAATAATAGATACATTGTTGGGAGGGGGGGAAATAACTCATTATCATTCCTTTCATGTTTAAGGAACATACTTTTAAACAATTGTCAAATTGAAATATCAAATCTTAATAAAAAAAAATTCAAAAATAGTCATTAGAAAGCTAACAAAATTGTTCACAAGTTTCGTTTTTACTGTAAAGTGAAATTATGAATAAAATAAATACTTTTGTCTGCCGAAAATTGAATAACTTGTGAAAATATAGTTTTTTTTCTCATAAAACAAGAAAAATAAACACCCATCTTCATGATTTCACCCATAATTAGTTCTTATATAGTGATTAATTCTAAAGTTCAGTGTTTAATTAATTATAATTTTCAATATATATTTTAATGATAGTATAAAAAATGAATAACCTAATCTTTTAAGTACCATATTAAGTAAAAAATATTAAATCTTTACATAAATTTCATTAGCAATAATTAATGGTGACCTTAAGTACTAATAAATCAACATTTCCTCTTAATATTGATTTAAGGATAAACATATCATCTTCATATTGATTTGAGCATTAAAAAAACATCTCCAATAAACATATCATCTTCATATTGATTTGAGCATTAAAATACATCTCCTCTTAATCTTGATTTAAGGATAAACACACCTTCTTCATCTTGATTTGAGCATCCAACGCTAGCTTTCAACAATATTTCTAAAAGAAACATTGGTTCATGTAAATGATACCAATGGAACTCTCATTTCACCTATTTATAACAATAATAAAATGAGAGAACAAACCCCAATTTATTCATTTAATTAAATTTCTCCACCTCACATATTTTTTAGATTATGAGTAAACTAGAGGAACTTCATTCCAAAAAAAATCAATGTCTTTGGGGTACTCCAGATGGAAATTGCTTTTGTGAAGATTAAATGTGAAGAGGGAACATAAGTGATACTATTCCTAAGGTTTGGTTAATGCTCCAAGCCACATGTTCTTTAGGTTCTTTGTATTAATAATGGAGAACTATAATTGTTAGCAAAATCTACTCTTAAAGAAAGAAGGAATGCGTTATAATGAGACATTTTTCTTGGTAAAGATGACTTCCATGCTATTTCTATTAGTAATAGAGGGAGGTGTTCAGGTGGAATAGATAGATACAAATATATAATTTCTTCCCCGTAACCTGAATGAAAAATTTTAACTGAAGAAACTACAAGAAGGGTTTGAAGGTAAAAGTTACAAGGAAAGAGTGTATGCATTGAAAAAGTTATTACATGGTATAAAATTTTGAGAGGTGTCCGATAAGGAAATGATTTGTATCTAGTAATATTAATCACTATATCTATTATAGATAAGTGAAAGATCATTTTCTTGTACTCATTTTGTGTATTGATGGCAGAAAAAAATGAGTAGTGATACCAAAGAGATTTTTTAGAGTCCATCTTATCAATAAGTTTGAGATGAAAGAACTTGTTGAGATACATTATTTATTTACCATAGAGGCGAGGAGAGAAGACAAGAGTTGGTATATTTGATTGAGCCAATGTGATTATGTTAAAGATGTAATTAATTTATAATGAAAGATTTTAAACTTGTTCATACAATTATTTCAAATGGAATAAATATTTTAGTAGAGATGCATATCCAATAATAGATGAGGACATAGAGCATATGGCTAGTGTATATTATGCAAATATGATTACTTATCTTATGTATATGATAGCAGATATGATATTAGACATCGTCAATGTAATTGAAATTGTTAATATGAGTGTGATGAATCCTAGCAAGAAGCATTGGATGGCTTTAAGAAGGTCATTACAAATAAATTTATTGTAATGAATAGTTACAATTAGTAGGTATGGGGAAGACACATTGATGTACATGAATTTGTTGGTTGGAATTAGACATCAGATATAGATGTAGATAGTTGAAAATCAAATAATGGTTACATATTTACCTTATTCACAACTAGTGGTGGTGTTTCTGGTGGTGTTTCACTAAAGATAGATATATAACAACACTTAGTTTTCTAAAGAGGAAATATGGTTTTAGAAATTGTGTGTATACATTGAAATGATATGTGTATTGATGATTGTTGAATGTGAAACAAATCCCAATGATATTGAGGACGAATCTCACTTGTTATGTACCACTTCATTGAAGAGGTAGTGAAATCTAGCAATGTTTTATGTATCACTTCATTTGAAGGTAGTGCAATCTATTAGTGTGTTATTGACCAAGTGCAATTCTTCTAAATGTTGTATATGTATTAATAAAGGTTATGTTGATTTCCATCCCTTATAAAAAAAAGCTTAATCTATATTCAATAAGTTAAATGGATTTAAGTGGAAATTTTATATTTTATCTAAATTACTTATTCAAAATTGTAAATTCAATCTAATTATAAAAACATATATAATTATAAATAGTTTATTTGTTTACTAATAGAGTTGTAGACGTACAAATAAGAGCATAATACAATGTACACTAAATGATAACTTATCAAATCTAATAATTAATATTAATTTTTAAAATATTATTTTAAATTATCTTTACTTTATTCTTAAACAAAACACATAAATTTAAAAAAAAATCATATTTAAATATTTTATCATAATTCAAAACGCATAATTCTATCAGTAAAAGTTGATTTTTAAATTAATCAAATAATTCTCAAATTATTGAATAAAACCATAATAAAATGTAATATTCTCAAATTATTAAATAAAACCATAATAAAATTGATCTAACTTATCAATTCTATTAATTAATATTAACTTTTAAAAATAATATTTTAAAATTATCTTTACATTACTTTTAAACAAAACACATAAATATTAAAAAAAATTGTAATATGCATATTTTTATCATAATTCAGAATATGCATAATTCTATCATTAAAAGAAGATTTTTACATTTAAGCAAATAATTTATTATTCTCAAATTATTGTGTGCTGTTGTGGAATCCGAATGTACAACCCTGGCCAAATTGTTAACTTATGATAAGATGTGAGGTTTAATTTGTGACCACTAGTACTCAAATTTTGTAAAGGTGTTTTGTTAGTTTATTTAAAGACAAATATCTAAATAAATCTATATTAACAACAAATATTTTATAAAAGTGGTTGATATAAGCATATGAAAAATGTGAAAAATGAAGTGGATGAGCTTGTTAATTGAAAACCAATATACTTTGAGATGACTGTTAATATATTAA
>JZKD02S2070122.1:843736-862453 GCA_000966675.3 Picea glauca | reverse complement strand
TAATATATAATTCCTCCAATAATGTTGCCCCTCCCACCCTCTATATAGAGGTAGAGAGTGGGAGGCGGGGCATTATTGGAGGAATTATATATTATATAATTCCTCCAGGCATTATTGGAGGAATTATATAATATATAATTCCTCCAATAATGCTCCCCCTCCCACCCTCTATAAGGGGGGCATTATTGAAGGAATTATATATTATATAATTCCTCCAATAATGCCCCCGCTCCCACCCTCTATATAGAAGGTGGGACGGGGACGGGGGGCAATATTGGAGGAATTATGTATTATATAATTCCTCCAATAATGCCCCATAGAGGATGGGAGGAATTATATATTATATAATTCCTCCAATAATGCGCCAGCCTCCCACCCTCTATACATGTTTTGAATTTTTAAAAGTAAATTTATGATTAAAATTATGTATTAATTAAAATTATTTTAATATAATAAATATTTTTTAATTTTTATAGTAATTATACTTTTTCTTAAGTTATTTATGATTTATTGATAGATAACTAATATTTAATCGTTGATACTTGCGAGTATTTACACTAATGGTTAAGATATGCGTGTTTTGAACCCTTTAACGTAAATTTATGATTAAAATTATACATAACTTCAAATTATTTTAATATAATATGCATTTTTTATTTTTTAAATTAATTATACATTTGTTCTTTGTTTAAGCTATTTATGATTCATCGATAGATAACCAAGATTTATTCCGTAGATATTTTTAAATATATAATTAAAACTTAAATATGTATTAATACGAGTTTATTAATATATAATTAGGTTATAAAAAAATGTTTAGTTTACTTGAGGTTTCTTAATGTCAATGCAGGTGTGTTTAAGTTATTTAAAGCTTATTACTGCATATAAGCATGTTTTAATTGACATATAATTAAAATCTTGTTTCCTTGTTTTACTTTTGTTCAGTTTTACATACTAAGTTGCTAGAAAGAGTCTTAAAAAACTAATAATTATCATGTTAAAATTAATCGTCAATAATATTTAATCATTAATTATTATTTATAGATAGTTAATTTATGAATAGATTAAAAATGAAACCATTTTACTTTTAAGATTTTCTTGAGAATATTAAAACATATTATTTAATCATTAATTATTATTTATAGATAGTTAATTTATGAAGAGATTAAAAATGAAACCATTTTACTTTTAAGATTTTCTTGAGAATATTAAAACATATTATTGAATAAAAAAATAATTAAATCATAATTTTAGTTGTAATAATTTATTAATAATTAATTTTAAAATTAAATTAATAATATATCAATATAATTTGTATTTAAAAATGGTTTGTTATTAATTTCAAAATAATAACTTATCAACTAATATTTGATTTTAAAATATGATATATTATACCTATATTATTAATGATGGACTATATCGATCGATAATTAGTTGACTTCATATTAATATGTCTTTTGATTATAATTTTTCACATCATCTCTATTGTTCGAACTAGAGAACTAAAAACATTTTTTTTTATATAATAAAAAAACATTATATGTCATCATCTCATTTGAGAATAGATTCGAAGTCTTATTGCCAACTTCTCTATTACCAATGTTTTAAATGTTTAGATTTCAAAAGTTTTGAGCGTTGACGCTCTTTTTTAATGTTTTTATTATTTATAACTTTATGGAAATGTTTACATGCCGAAAGTTTTGAGCATTGGCACTCTTTTTGAGGTACTTGAATAGGTCCAACAGTTTAAATTTTTACATAGCGTGAGACCCTTAGACAATCCTGACAACTTAAATTTTTACATAGTGTGAGGCCCTTAAACAGGTCTGACAACCTTAAATGTTTACGTAAATAGGCTTGTCACAATACATTTTTCCTCAAATGTTTCCATACAATGTTGTAGTGAATTTGGACAATATTGTTGTACACCGCCACTCACATAGTCATCATATGTTTCATACTTCTTTCATGTTTGGAATTCAATTTAGTCATCATGGAAGAGACACATATTGTTTACTGGTTCATTGGTTTCTACTTGTTCGTTGGTTTGTTGGTTTGTTGGTTGCTGCTTGTTGTTGTTTGGTTCAACTTTGCAAGGTTGAGGTCCTGCACCTGCAGTTGGACCTGTTGGTGCTTGCTTCTTGCTTTTGTTTGCTTCAACTTTGCAAGGTTGGAGTCTTGCACTTGCAGTTGGAGCTGTTTTTTCACTTTGCAACGTTCAAGTCCCACACCCACAATTAGACCTACGATTCTGTCGTTCATCATTGACGAGTAAGTTTTGATACCATATTTTCATTCATGTTCATTCTTTGTTCTTTTTTGTTTACAGTTTGCAAGTAATAATGTTTAAGTATTCCCACTCACATGGTCATCATATGTTTCATATTTCTTCTATGCTTGGAATGCAATTTAGTCATCATTGAAGATACATATATTCTTTACTGGTTCACTGGTTTCTACTTGTTCACTGGTTCGTTGGTTCTTGCTTCTTGTTGTTTGGTTCAAATTTGCAGGGTTGAGGTCCTGCACCTAAAGTTGGACCTGTTTATGCCTGCTCACTAGTTTGTTTCTTGTTGCTTGCTTTTGTTTGCTTCGACTTTGCAAGGTTGGGGTCCTTCACCGGTAGTTGGAGTTGTTTTTTCAACTTTGCAGTATTCAAGTCCTGCACCTGCAATTGGGCCTGGGGTTCTGTCGTTCATCATTGATGAGTAAGTTTCAATACCATACTTTCATTCGTATTTGTTGTTTACTGTTTGTTGTTTGCATTTTGCAAGTAAGAATGTTTATGTATTTATTTATCATTCTTATCCTGCAGAGTTTCCATAGAGGTTGGCATATCTTTTTCTCCTTCTCTTAATTTTTCCTCTAATTTTTTCCCCAGGCTCCACACCATGTGCATGCTAATGTCATCTACACAACTCCAGCTGTCATTTTTTATAGCATTACGAATCCTGGTCCTTTGCCGTATCTAACACAGTGTAAATACAACGCGTCAATTGAATAAGGAATTATTTAGCCATCACACCTTATCCTCGATGATATTCCCATCTTTCCCAGGAATGATTACCTACCTATCCCATACATAAATCGAACCCATGTCTTTCGCATGAAAAACACAATGTCAGTCTTGTTGCCTTTGTTGGATGTTATTGTAGAATAAAACTATAGGTAGGTTTAGAAGGGATAGGTATGGTACAATGGTAGCTAAGCTGCAACAAAATTGCACAAAATTGGCATATCTTTCCTTCCTGCTCTTAAATTTTTCTCCAATTGTTTCTCCAAACTTTGAACCATACCTACATGCCTTTGCAAAATGTTCTTGTGGAAGAAAACGATGCTCAGATGGTGCTAGAAGAAGTAGTTTTCCTTGGATTGCAAATTGCAATATTCAATCTCTATGTCGCTTCACGTGCAACATTGCTAACATAATGAATGTTTTTTCAAATTCAATACACCATTTACATTTGAACGAAACCATTATCATTCTAAGAGACTTCAATGTTGACATGCTACAAAATAATGTCATAACAAAAGAATTGGAAAAATACATGTGCAATTGCAATCTCCACTTTCTTTTGGTTAAGATAAAACATGTACAAAATGCACTTATTAACCATATATGGTCAAATGTGCCCATATCACAATACAACCTCTTTATCTTATACACAAAATGGTCTGACCATGATACAATTTGTCTTGTACTTGAATTATGAAATATACATCAAACATATTACAAATTATAATTCTGTGTCTCAAATTATATTTGGATACTTTGTTGCATAAAACCAAATCATTCAGCTAGGACCATCCAACTTCTTAATATTTTCTGGCTTGTAATATATTTTGGCCAGGGAAAATTCTATATAACCACAATCATGAATCAAGAAAAACAAAGGTTCCTGCTTCTATCTCTATCTTTTATTCTATTCCTTTTATTCTCATTTACTGTATGTACATATTACTTGTTTCCCCTTACATACCATCTTACATTCATGTTCATTGTATTTTGTGCATTCCCATAGTGAAAGAAACAAAATAATTGGAGAAGACGAAGGACTCTTAACCACAAATGTAGAAGAGGAGATACAAAGGTGCATGATTCTACTCTTCTTTCATATTTCGTTGTTTTCTATTTCATTTATTGTTTGTATATTTATTCTACTGCTTTGCACCTAATTTATTGTAAGTATATACTACGTGTATTCCTACATAATAGCTTATATTCATGTCAATTGCATTTTCTTTGCTTCTACATTGAAATAAATAGCACTGTATTTATTTATTTTCATGTCTTTCTACATACCAACTTACCTTCATGTCCATTGTATTTTCTGCATTGCTACATTGAAACAACATATTAGTTGGACAAGAGCATGAAATCCTATATGCCACAATAAAAGAAGCTAAAGTACAATCTTCGAAAAGGTATGCCAATTGTGATAGTAAATCAAACACACAAAACAAGTAGGTGGATAAAATATTGGACTACAAAACGATGATTTGCAAACACTGGGATTTTTTTGAGACTTCCCTCTTCAGAAAATTTCCCTCCCCTTTTCTATTTTCCCACTCTCTATTATTCCTTTTTCTTCCATCTTCTATACTTAACTGAATTCCCCTTTCTTTTTCCCCTCTACTTTCCCTTTCTGGTTTCTTTACTTCGTCGTTTTTTCAAAAAATTCTAGGTGTGTGGGTTGGTAGACTCACAGGTTCACATTTATACTCATGCTTCTATATCATGAGTCTGACCTATGACTTCCTCATTCCACACTTATCCACTTTTTCAATCACGGGTTCCCAGGCTGACGGGCTCAAAATTGCGCTTCTATTGTTCTGTGTCCTACAAATAGCACCCAGAGTTCCGCGATATACAAATTGATAGCCAAACTCCTAGGCTGACAGGCTCAATATTGCGCTTCTATTCTTTCGTGACCTATGAATAGCTTCATAGGTTCCGCGATATACATATTGGTTGCCAGACTCCCCCATCATGCCTTATTCCATGTTACCCATTTTTGCACTCAAAATTTTTGAGGCATACAATTTGGCCGTTGGGTCCTCATGTTTCCTAAGTATCCCTTGACACTCTATTTCATACTCCATCTCCTTTGATCCTGTATGTGACATCCAAAAAAATTATGAACAATATACAATGAATATGCTAGTTTATTCATTCTGATGTTTATGTACACATTCTTGCATCGGAAAAAATTGGACGAGTGACATGGGCATGAGTAGTCAATCATCGAAAACATCAACAAAATGACAAGGAAAAAGGTAAAGATTCATACATTTTTCTCTTGATATGTTTACCAAACAAATACCTTGAGCTATTTGTTCATCTATGTCATGATAAATATGTTGATTTCATCTGCAACGCATGATTTGCAGTTCACAACAAGTATCAACAAGTGCAAGTGAAACACCCAACATATTGCAAGCTTCGTAGACTATGAGGTATGGTTAAAAAACTATGACCTGCATACTTCATCCAAGTTGTGCATCTACTTGTACATTTATCCCCCAAAAAAAGAAAACAAAAAAATGATGCAGAATTCGATTCACATTACTTTTTGGTTCAAAAAAAGTCACCAGGTCTAAACTTATAAAACCCAATATACTATCGATAGAAGGCTTGAAAAACCGTTGATTTATACAAGTGTTCGTCGCAAACATAATGGTCGTGTATAACACCTACTTAGACAACACAAGCAAAACTAGATGCATTGCCCATGTTGACATGACAGACAACGAAGCTATGTTCATAGTCACACTGACTATCGCTACACAACTTGTCCAGAAACATGCAAAAAAGATCTTACCAGGTAATGGGATATCCATTACAAATTTTAATATATTGCTGAAAACAATATATGACCGTGGTGATTTTGATCGGATTATAGTGCTCAACGAAACAAGTATTGTGGAAACAATTCCTGCGATTTGTTCAGAATATCGTTTCATATCAGACACAACAATCAGCTAACTTGCATAGAGCATCGATACTTACCCAATTAGAACCATTAGTGCAGTTATCACACTCATGAGAAAAGTTGGCCTAGTACACATTATCCATATAAAAGATGGAGAGTCGCATAATGAAAAGGCAATGGTACTGTTTTCCATATCCAATTTCGTCCTTGACTTTCACATGTTCATATATGTCAGTTATGTTACACAACTATTAAACTGTTCCATATTTCAGCTACAATTGTTTGACACCTATTCATATTTGTTTTCCTCAATGGAACAACAATTGCATAAAGGGAAATTTCCACTTATGCTCTTCAAAAATATAACAAAGAAAATAAATGTTAAAGAAATGATATTTCGCACAACCGAAGCAACATTTGTAACAGAATTGCGAACATACATAGTACAATCTCAAGAAACTAACTAGCTTGACAACTGTTGTGCGTATACATCTACAATTCCATCCACACTTTGCTCCTAGAAATTTCCTTCAACAATTTTTTGCATCATTTTTGTTGTGCAGTTGTATGTTATATTGTTCAATATATTAACTACTATGCTGATGTCCATAGGTTGAAGGTGTTTTGGTTGAAGAAAATGCGTACTCAACCCCCTTCAATCTTGTATGTGCCAAATTCAACTCTTTTTCTTCTGCCTCTGCTTTCATAAATGATGGCACAATTGATTTCCTACGATGCAGTAAAAAATTTCCTTACATATCTAGACATTGCCTCAATTCTACCATCCAAACCCTCAGCTAAAAAATTGTGCAATGTATAATCAGACAACCTATGTTACAAGATGTGCTTCCTAGGTTAGTAGAATCGCCATATGAAGTATACCTACATAAAAAGGAAAACAATGTCTACATGTTACATGAATTTCATGTCCATAGAAAATTTACATTAAATGAGGACAATGCCATACTGCATATCGACTGAACCAAAAAAAAAAAATCATATCAAGCATTGATAGAAAATGAAAAAATCTCATATGTAGTTGTCCATGCTACCCAATGAGGATATGAATAGAGTTTTGAAGTGCCATGGAAAATTGAATTGGAAGAACATAAGATTGTTCAGTACAGGAATGAGAAGCATGAGGACAGACCTCATACAAAGTATCCAACTGTGAATAAATCAGGTTCATCCTTTGAGCCTTAAAAATGGATTTCTTTTATGAACGTAACCATGAGGCATTTTCAATAATAATATTGCAAATTTGTCATTGTTCAAACTCCATTAAGTTAAAGGATGACCCTCTTTTCCAAAACTAGTAATGTTAGAACATTGTTAGCGCAACATGATCTTGGTTCATAGTACTATCAGAAACAAATGTTCAGAGTGATATTGGTTCATGGTAATATAGTAATCGACAAATTTCTTAGTGCCCATTTAGGGATTTGGTTATACATAGGATACAATGCCCAATCTTCGTTGATTTTGTCCTTTCTTGTGTTTGGCAGACTTTTGTTCATGTGCTTTCGTGCTACAGTTCAAGGTTCTCATGGGCCCAGTTTTTGAATTATGGATGGATGATAGAATTAGGATCTTAAAGATTTTTCTATGATCTTAAAGAATATACAAGACCTTATTTTCCTTTTAATGTAATCTCCGTGAAGAAAATTTAATGTGTAGTTCATTTTAGCACTTTTACTTGATCGATGAAATTACCAAAATTCACCTTTAGAAATATTTTGAAATAAAAGGATATATTATATGTCAAGTCCAATGGAAATTTATGATATCAACCATGGAAAATTAAAATTAAAATTCATCGTTGTTATACTTATGAACAAGTTGAAAACAAAATAATTTTACTTGAACATCCCAAAATTGATTTTTCTATAGCTTTTCGATGCTTCTCTTATGCAAACACATCCTCGAAAGTATAGCCATGACTCACTTTATCTATTCTGTGATTGAAGAGCCTATTCACCTATGCAATGCACTTCATAGTTAATGTTAATACCATCAATAGGGATTTGTTAAGACCAATTCCCACTTTCAAAAATTTCCCTCCCCTTTCTTTTTCCCCTCTACTTTCCCTTTCTGGTTACTTAGTCGTTTTTCTGAAAAAGTCTAAGTGTGCAGGTTGGAAGATTCACGTGATCAGATTTCCACTAATTCTTGTGTATCACGAGTCTGACCGAACGCTTCCCCATTCCATACTCAACAACTTTTTTCGATTGCAGTTTCCCAGCTAAGTGGACTCAACATTGCACTTCCATTGTCCTGCCCCCTGCAAACAATACTTGAACTTCCTCGATATACAAATTGACAGCCAAATTCCCCTTTCTTTTTCTCCTTTAATTTCCCTTTCTTGTTACTTGGTCATATTTCCGAATATCTTTCATGATTTTATATCACGAGTCCATCGCCCGCTTCCCCATTCCATACTTCGCCACTTTTTCCATCATCGGTTCTCAGGAAGGCCTGCTCAACATTGCGCTTCCATTGTACCACGACCTACAAACATCACCCAGAGTTCTACAATATACAAATTGACCAATGAAGTCCATCATCATGCCCTGTTCCATGTTACACATTTTGCAGTCAAATTTTCAGAGACATACAATTTGACAATCAGGCCCTCACATTCCCTGAGTATAAATTGTGACCCTATTTTGAAGCCCGATCGACCACTTTTCATAATTGGCCATTTATTGGAATCTCTTTCATGGGTTGGAAGGTTAACACAATTTCCAATACTTAATTTCTCTTTGCCATCCCCACCACCTTTGCACTTCTTTCTAGATATGCAATTATTAATATTTAATGCTAATAGTTCATCATGTAGGAACCGTTAAGATTGTCATTAATGTCTAAAAGGCTGGAGGATATCTATCATCAATACAAATTAAATCAATATTTGCAGAGGGTTATATTATCCCTTCCAAGTGTTCATTTCAAGCACAACAAAATCTCTTTCATGAGTCGTCTGGTTGGTGGATTTATGAAATTTCCAATCCTTAATCTCTCTTCCCCGTCACCATCACCGCCACCTTCAAAAAAAATTCTAGGTATGAAATTAGTAAGCTTTAATGGTAACAACTCATTATGCAGGAACCGTATAAATTTTCATTAATCAACAAAAGGACCGAGGAGATCTCCCATTGATACACATTAAACCAATATTTGTGAAGGGTTATATTATCCCTTCCGAGTGTTCATTTCAAACATCATCTGGAGAAAACATATGTTCTCATCAACTTACGGAAGCAGTTCGACAATAGTTATGTTCAGATACAGTCAACACCTTCGGGCATGATGACCAAAACTTCCAGTGGTTTAGGGCATATTCTTACTATTCATCTCCTTTCGCCCAAAAGAAATGAAGGAGATGGTCCCTTGGGGCCTCGAGAGATATATTTCAAGAAAAAGAATTCCAATGCAACCCCCCCTACTCAAATAACCCCCCCTTTGTGTTGATGGTCGACACATAGGTTGATGCGGTTGATTTTGAGCCAGAAGAAGGTGATCTAATGGAAAATGATACGACAATGGATGATGGAAATGCAGATGTTGTTCCGACTCCTGCGCCCAAATTTAAATCCACCATAACGGGGGGCACTTCCCAGCTCGACGATGGTGGCCCTAACAAGACCAAAGGAAGGGGTTTCAGAAAAGAAACTGACGTTGAACGCAATAGCCTATTTGCAACTAGAGAGTTTGAGTCTCTCGAATTGGATGACGATCCTGGCCCTCAAAGATGCATACTTTCCTTTCATTTTTAGGGTTTTGGATTGGGTTTGGATTTTTTGGGTTGTGTCCCTGAAGCCTTTGATTGTAAGGAAATCATCTCTTGGTGCGCCGAGAGATATATTTCAAGCCAAAGAATTATTCAATTGTAGGACCACTCTCCTATTATATGGATATACAGTTAACATCTTAGGGGGTGAGGACGTGACCTCCTAGTGGTGCAAGGCATATTCCTACTTCTCATCCCCTTTCACCTAGAATAAAATAATTTGGACCTCTGGAATTGCTCGTCCAACCTGTGTCCTTGAAGTTTTTTCTTGTAAGGAGGTGGTCTCTTGGTCCCCTTCCGCCTAGAACGAAGTAATTTGGACCTCTGGAATTGCTCGTGTATACTGTGTCCCTGAAGTATTTGACTATAAGAAGCTGGTCTGTTGGTGCGCCAAGAGACCCGTTTCAAGCCAAAGAATTATTCCATTGCGGAACCACTCTCCTATTTCTTTGTCAGCTTAGGTCTTTCGTAAGATGTTGAAATTGCCACAAAATTGACCTTCAGAGGAGAAGACTGGAAGGAGTTCCTAAAAAAACATGATAATCAGTTTTGTATGCATGTTCAAGAGCTTGTCGATGGCTCTTGCATGTTGTCGCACTAGATGAACAACACATAATTATATGCATGTTTTTTTTTTGTAACTCTTCTACCTGTATTTATGACAAATATGTTCAATGATTCGGTGTAAAGAACTTAGTCTAATATCTATGGATAAATATATATTATACACTATTGTTTTTATAGATTTACTATTAAAAAATTGCCTTGGAATCTTGGTTGGTGCTTCTTTGATGGATTTAAAACCTCTTCTCTTTTGCATGGTTCGATAGTCTCATAATTATTAAATATTGTATTGACTTAAGTAATTGATCAAATATAGAGCATTGAAAAATTATATGACAATGAATTTTGTCTATCATATGAGGCTTCTATGAAAAAAAAAATTATTTCACACAGTTTCAAACCAGCATTCAATTCCATTCATAATGCAGATAGAAAATAGAAACACTAATTCACGATGTGGGAGTTGGGTCCCCGCCCAAGAAGTTTCGTTCTTGTCTCAACCTTGTTGAGCGAATGATCTCTTATTTCCCTCTCGCTTCCTTGATTCATTCACTCCAAAAGGAAACATTTTATTGTTTGCCCATCCCCTCGCCTCTAATTGAGCACTTTTACTTTATTAATGAAATTACCAAATTTCTTCTTTGGAAATATTTTGAAAAAAAAATGATATATGGTAGTTGAATTCAAATGGGGCTATGAAATCAACCATAATATTATAATTCAAGTTCGTCATTTTTATACTTACGGTCAAGTTGATAGTACAATAAGTTTATTTCTAGATATGAAATTATTATGCTTTAATTCTAACAACTCATCATGCAGGAAGTTTAATACTTAAAATAATATTTGAAGGCATTAAACAATGTATGAAGAACACAATACTCCCACAAGTTGCAATAAAAACAAATCTTCAACAAAGCATTGGCTGATGCACCCCCATCGCCTGAAATGAGCAATAGCACAATCTACGAAATTGACCTCTCTATTATCGAATCAACAAAGATGAATATTATGGGATCAAAGATTTTTTTTTGTGTGAGAATTGAATTGGAAAAACTTGTTACTTATTCCACTATTTTTAAGGCATTTTCACAGTAAGAATGCAAACTTGTCCTAACCCACTATTATCTACAAAATCCAAACATCAATAGCTCCTCTAAATCAACTATAAATAGTTATATCCAAAAATCAAGTTATAGTTTATATTTTCATTTGCTCACACCCTTTTTAATGATACAAGAACAATAGAAAACGAGTATGTGGATAAAATATTGGACTAGAAAATGATGATTTTGTAACAATGGGGATTGTTTGAGACCAATTCCATCTTACGAAAATGACCCTCCTCTTTTCTATTTTCCCACTCTTTTATCCCCTTCTTTTCCCTTTTCTATACTTAACTGAATTCCCCTTTATTTTTCCCCTCTACTTTTTCTTTCTGGTTGTAGCCGTTTTTCCAAAAATGTCTAATTGCATGAGTTGGAGGACTCATAGGTTAACATTTCCAGTCATTCTTTTATATCACAACTTCGACCGACCGCTTCCCCATTCCATACCTAGCCACTTTTTTTAATGGCAGATTCCTGGGCAAGCGGGCTCTAGATTACACTTCCATTTTTATGTGACCTACAAACAACACACTGACTTCTATGATAGACAAATTGACTATTGTACTGCCACATTGTCCCCTCTTCTGTGTTACACATTTTTCACTCAAAATTTTCGAGACATAAATTAGACCGTTGGGTCCTCATGTCTCCTGGGGAAACCTTGTCACCGTATTTTGAAGCCCGTCCGATCGCTTTCCATACTTGTCCATTTCTTGTAGTCTCTTTCACGGATCATAAGGTTGGTGGGTTCATGAAATCTCCAATTATTAATCTCTATTTCCTATGCCCTCCACCTTTGAACTTCTTTCCAAGTATGAAATAAATAAGGTTTAATGCTAACAAATCATCATGCAACAAAAATAAAGATTTTCATTAATGAAAAAAAGTCTCTACGAGACATTCACACTGACTATCCCTACACAACTTGTCCAAAAACATGCAAAAAATATATTTCCAGGTAATGGGATATCTATTACAAATTTGAATAAATTAGCGAAAACAAATCTGACCGACCGTTTCCCTATTTGATACTTAGCCACTTTTTCAATTGCGGGTTCCCGGATAGGCGGGCTCAAGATTACGATTCCATTGTTACACGACTTGCAAAAAACACCCAGAGTTTCATGATATGCAAATTGATTGCTAGACTGCCACATCATGCCCTCTTCTGTGTTACACTTTTTGCACTCAAAAATTTTGAGACATACAATTTGATCGGGCCCTCACCTCTCTTGAGTATCCCTTGTAACGTTATTTTGAATCCTGGTGGACCTCTTTCCATACTTAGCAATTCCTTAATTTCTCTTCCCTTTCCCTGCCACCTTCGCACTTCTTTCTACATATGCAATTATTAAGATTTAATGCTAACAAATCATCATGTAGGAACCGTAAAGATTGTTATTAATGAGAAAAAAGATCGAGGAGATTCCCATTAATAAGCATTAAACCAAGATTTGTGGAGGTTTATATTATCCCTTTTGAGTGTTCATATTAAACATCATGGAATGTATTTCGCGGGTTGTCGAGCTGGTAGCTTTATGAAATATCCAATCCTTAATTTCTCTCCGTCGTACCCACCACCTTTGCACTTATAAGTATGCAATTAATAAGATTTAATGCTAACAACTCATCATGAAGAAACCATAGAGATTGTCATTAATGAGAGAAAGACTCAATGATATGTCTCATTCACACACATTGGACCAATATTTGCGGAGGGTTATATTATCCCTTCCAATTGTTCATTTCAAACATCATTTGGAGAAAACAAATGTTCTTGCAAGCAGTAGCTCAACAACAGTTCTATGGAGATATAGTGAACATCTTCGGGCATGAGGACCAAAATTTCCACTGGTCCAGGGCATACTCTTACTACTCATCCCCTTCTGCCCAAAACAAAGTAATTTAGACCTATGGAATTGCTCGTTTAGGCCGTGTCCCTGAATTTTTTTACTGTAAGGAGGTGGTCTCTTGGTTCGCCGAAAGATATATTTCAAGACAAAGAATTATTTGACTACGAGATCACTCTCTTGTTTATTTGTCACCTCGGGTCTTCCACAAGTTGTTAAGATTGTTAGAGCCAACATTTACCTTCAGAGGAGAAGACTACAAGGAATTCTTAAAAAATAATGATAATGGGTTGGAACTCTTGCTCGAGTTCCTGGAATACCCGAAGGCAGTTCCTGAAGATATCACGAAGTTGCAGTTTAGTTCATTTAGAAATCCGTTCTGAGAAATTGCCTGGTTCTTTACAAGAATAACGGGACAAGAATCCACAACAATTATTTCCCGCATGATTCTTTATATTTTGTATTTCATAGTTAATGAACAAGCCATTTTTTATTGGGGGAAGATAATTTTTATTGAAATCTGTTCCCAATTATCATGATTCAAAGAGGAGAAGAAATCATATATGTCATCCTACTTGGTTTTCACGATAGCGCATTGTTGTATGTTTCCAAAACTGTCTGTATCCAAGAAGGTAAAATTTGAATTCGACTAAGTAAACTTTTGGTATGAATGAATTTGTCTCTTTTTTCAAAGATTTATTGTTAGGAAAGGATTCTCTTCGAGTGTATGACCAGGCAACCAAATTTTTGGACAGGAAGGGGACAATTGAAAAAATGGAGAATTACAGTGTAATAATGATTTTTGGCTCCAAGGAAAATACTTCTTTCCTTCCATGTCACATTACAAAAAAAATGTTTGTTACGGAAATGGAAAGGAAATACAACTAATGGTTGCATTTTTTCCATGAGAAGAGGAAAAAGAAGTTCATTCCTCTGCCTTGGAAAGTCAGGGACTTCATGTTTAGGAACATCAACAAGATTGAAAAATTTGCAGGCCATTTCAACAACTTGAACCTAAGATATGGTGAAAGTATAAGAGGGTTCGACCCTAATGGGATTTTTTAAGAACATTTACTAGGATTTTGTTTCAACAATTATTTTATACAGACATGCCTGAACGAAGACATAGAAAATGATGAAAACACTCCTACTTATGACGTTGGCAACCTAGAGGCATTGCAAAGAACCACTGAATTGTACAAACAATAGGGAAAAGGCCCTGGTGACAAGAGTGTCCAATACCCAGCTACCACTCCCAAGAATACAACATCCCGGAGCATCGCTCCAATGACCCACTCGACTAAGAAAGCAACCCAGAATTCTTCAAAAGGAGGAGGAGATAAGAACCCTCATCATGGTAAAATTTATAGTTCTCACAAGCTTCTTGTGAGGAAGAAGAGCAAAAAACATTGTAGGGAAAGCGAAAGAGCTCGACACTGAAAGTGAGTACATGGAATTTAAGACTAATCTGGATAACGTATTCTGCAACATTTATCATCCCAGGGACACGATCCACCATAGTCCCCTAATGGAAATAGCTGAGACTGATATTTTTTATGAAGATGAATCATTTGTATTCAAGAGCGTTGTTTTTGACAACGAATATAAAAAATTAATTATTTAAAAGAGAGACGTAAGATATAAGAAAGAGAAATCTTGTTTAGATATTAACCTTAGGAACATGCAACTGTCCCAAATCTCCCAACTTCACTGAGCAACCAAAGATTCTCTTGATGATTCCATTGGAGGCATAAAGCTGGAGAATGCTATACTGAAGGACTGAATCATGGAATTGGAGGAACCTTTTATTCCTATCCCATTGCTTGCCAGTCCTTTAGCAATAACCATGCCTGCCACCCCTGTAGCCAAGTTAAAAGGATCCTCCAGCCTCCTCACAACGTGTAGAGTCTATGTGCAGAGGAATATCAACAAAATAATGGAGCTAATTACTGAAGCCTAGGAAACATCAAAAAGTATATCTTACCTTGGAACAAGGGCACATGCTTTGCAAGAACATTTGCAAGAGAATTTAAAAAATGAAGAACGTTTCCATCTAGAGACAATCCTCCCTTTTGTCATCCATGTTAGAAACATGACCGATATAAGAATAAGACAATAAGATATCCCCTCCCAAAACTGGATAAAAAAATTAAATGCATGTTGGAAAGAGAAAGTTAAGAACCTACATCTCATTTTCCAATCATGTGAACAAGCCATATCAAAGAAAGAAAAATTATTCAAAAAGATGATTGAAATAGACTTAGTCAGAAGTACCAATGAGGTCCAATACCACAACTTAATCCTCAACCCCTTGTCCTTAACCAAGAAAGCCTTCGATGAACAAGTTGATATTTTTAAGGGGTTGTCTTTAGAATAATTTTACAACATCCTTAAGTATGGTGAAGTTGACGTGGACAACTAGCTAGTGGACTATTCGGTTGAAAATCAAGAAATTGATCAAGATCTACATAATCTTTCTATCGATATAAAGGAATTAGAAAATTAGATTTTCAACATAAAATATGGGATGAGATCAATGTGCCCCCCATGAGAAGCTACATTGAATAATAGCTCCAAAGAAAAATCAACAAGTTCACCGATGAATGGCAACAAGTGGTTAGCACAATTCCAATAGTTGTCGACAAGAGAAATAAAAAGGAATCCACAAGAAAATAAAAAATGGGGAGATAAATACCATCATAGTAATTCTATACTAATCACATCATGCTTTCTTTATCAATCCAATTATTCCACCTCTTTAAATAGAAATGTCTAACCAAAGACTGATAACTTCCAACTTCTTCTTTTCAGGTCTTTCTCTCTACAGTCGCCCACTTCTTGTTTCTATAGTCCTATTTCTTTTATGGTCCGCAAGAGCCCCAATATCAGTCTATATGAAAAACACATTTAAATTTCCAGGAATATGTAACATACATTATTATTTTTTGATAAATTTCAAAGAAAACTACTTCGTGAACAATCTCGACGGTGCCTTGTAACCCTGTCTTCAGAATGCAAAATTAGTTATGTTTATGCATGTCGGTCATATTATTTTATTTTTGTGTGGTCAGAAATTTTTATATTCAACTATGTTGGATGTCAGGAAATTCTGTTTATTTAATTTAAATTTTTAATGCGTGTGATTCTTGTTCCTATTTTCCAAGAAAGTTGATTTCAAAAAACAAAAAAATATATATTTTCTATCGTTTTGTATTGCTTTAAGTCATTACGAAAGAAAATATCTAATTCCCACATTTGAAATATAGATGCCTCATGAAAAACTTAAAGAGGAGTACCACATCTAGAAAAATGCAGTAGGATGTACGCAGTAGGATTGATATCATTGTTAGGTTTCTGTTTCGATCCTAACAGATTCAAGGGTCAACAGACTTGTAAATACATCTACACGAATATCTGCATAAATAGAAACCTTCAAATTTTTTTATCATTGCCAAAAAAACAATCAACTGGATATACATGTTGAGATTTCTAGTTGGTACTATACAAAGATTCCCTCTTCTTGGAAAGAAATTGAAGAGAAAACTCTGCAAATATATAGAAAAAACTAGCAAACACAGAGGTCACACAAGAAGAACAAAGAATCTTAATATATATATATATATATTTGTTTCCTTGTCATTGTATATAAATTTATTTATCCTAAAACATATAGAGACATACAATCTAGATGATCTATTTAATAGAATGAAATTGATGTTTCTTACTTTGTCCGTGGGAAAAATTAAAGAAGTGACTATGAAAATTGTACTTAACTCTAAATGTTGGGATGAAATCCAGTTGGAAGTATACAGAGATCATTATGAATGAATTTCATAAATACATTAAACAGACAAAACATATAAGGTAGGAACGAAAATTTCAAACATGGCAAGTCAGACTCCAACAATATATCAAGTTAAATGTGATGGGGATATCTGTGGTCTTTTGTATCTATCTGTTGTACTACTGGTAATAAGAAACAATATAGAATATTATTAAGAAAATAAAAACAAAATGGATTATAAAAAACAAAGTATAATTAGAATGAAAATACTTTCAAAACTAAATGATTTCAATTCCACAATTTCTCTAGGAGCCACGTGTCATTTTCTGCATGGATACCACATGTTCTTCATGTTGCTTGCCATGCGTCTGCTACAGTTTCCATTTTTCTCTGCTACTTAATCCCCCATACCTTTGCATTTATTCACATTCCAACCCGACATGGACTACATTGCGATGCAACACTTGTTAAATTTAGTAGTTAGACATAAATTGATTATATATTATTTTTATTCTCTACTTTCTTTAATGGAATTAAAAGTGTGTTTCATTCACATAAATTAACAAAGAACCATATAAAAATACTAAATTAATAGTAAACTAAAGATGGCTACTTAAAATATATCTCTAAATAAAATGAAAAATATTAAATTTAAAGTCACATTGTAAAATATTAATATGAACTTTTCTTTTTAAATGACATATTTTTTAATTCATTTCTAATTTAAAAAATAAAATTTTATTGATTTTGATATCATAATGATGATGATTTTAAAGAAGTCCAGGTAATCTCTTATCTTTTTCATCAATATCCTCTCTCTTATTTTAGGAAAGGGAAGAGGTTAAGTGGAATTCTTTCGAATATTATTTTGCTGCTCCAAAAGTATCAAGAAAAGAGTTCAAGGTAGTTTTGATAACTTGTAAGAGGCTATAAATTTGACAGGCACTCTTCCCTTGACGTTTTGTTTTTATTTTTTCCTGTCATTTAAATGTTATGTGTCATATGTGTTTTTTTTTCATTTTTATTGTAAATACAAAAGCATCTCAGGGACAACATAAAATTATTTTGAAATTGCAATTAACATAACATCATAAAAAAATTTCACATGAAATACAATACCATTAAAAACATAAAAAGAAAATCTTAAAGTTTACCTTGATATAACAGCTTGAACACAGTTTCAATTTTGAAAATCACCAAATAAAAGGTTCGAAATTCTTTGTATGCCTGAATTCCGCATAGATCCAATATCCAATCAATGTACAAAAACACATTAAAAACACAGGTGAGAAGGTATTTAAATGTGGATTCTCAAAAACCAAATATAATGAGAAAATAAGTGTGCAAGAAGGTGTTTTCTATCTTCAACCAAACCAAGTCCATTTTCATCACTGCAATTGCAATTTAATATTATTGATCCTTACTTCTATGGATAGTGAAATGCGGGTTTTGGGGAATGTTTCTAAATCCTTGATATTTGCTTCCATGTCAACCTTCACTTTTTAGCCTGCATGATGTGATAAGGTCCAATTTCCAAAGAATCCCCATGAGTTGTCCCTTTGCTATAATATTTATAACTTATTCAACGTGGTATAGAAATTGTAGCATGTACTATAGAATTTATAACTTGGGTTAGTATATATTGTTATCATATTATATTTTATATATATATTGTTACATTATTATA